>JASDQU011402253.1:25250-37884 GCA_032191745.1 Picea mariana
CTGTTAATGTGGGTTCTTCAATTGTTTGCGTGGTGGCAGGGTCCTTCTTATCATTGCTCTGGCATTATCAATAGCAAGCTCACAATCATCCAGGTGTTGATTAAGTTTGATTTTTATCTGCTTGTTTTCTTCCCTTATTTGACTTATTACATTTTGTGCCTCTCTCAACTATTTAGTGTACTTTCCTTCACCGGGGGATGTTGATTTCTTATCCTTTGTTGTTGGTTGATCCCTAGTTGAACATAGTTACCAACTTAACGAGAACTCTACAAAGTTATCGCTTTTTGGGGGGTCCAATTTTTTACCTCGTTTTTAAAAATGGTGCTACCGATAGCCCCCTCTCTCCCCTTTTAGGTGGTTTTTCGATATTTTAAATTTTTCGATCCACAATGTTTCCACATTTTTTTTAAATGATTATTTTTCATCTATTTTCTATTTTTTCTATTTTTTTTTTATTCAACGGTGTTTTTAGTCATTTTTTCATGCTTCTTTCAATCTTAAAAATATTTTTTGCCATTTACTTTATTGAAGTTACGATTTTTCATATAATTGTGTCTCCTTAATTAATTTATTGTTCCATACTTTTAAAATATAATGGAAAACACCATTTTTAACACATTGTTTACCTTTACTTCAATACATAGAAAAACATTGTAGTTAAATAACACTATTTTTTAATATTTAGCAAAAAAATATAATTCATATTTTTTTGATAAATTAAAAACTAAGAAAAACTTAAAAAACTAAAGAGGAAAAAAAAACCAAATATATAAACTAAGCTAAATCAAGAAAATAATAACAAAAAAAAAAGTAAAAAAACAAATTTATGGCCCAAAAACTTTAGAAAAGTTTAAAAAACACAAAAAACAATTAACAATATATATTGAAAAAAAAACAATTAAACTACAAAATTAAAAATAAATAAATAAATAATTTTTTTATTAAAAAACTTCAAAATATGTAAAAATTTATAAAAAAACAAGCAAATTAAAAAACAATATGCACCGGTGGTGGGAGGCCATGGGGAGTGATATTGGGCATCACCCCAGCCCCTAGGGGCTAGGCCTTGGTCCCACGGGGCAAGGGCTTAGCCCGTTAAGGCTGGGGCGATGCTCGACATCGCCCCCCACGATGCCCAACCAACCCGGGCGGGTTGGTTGAGCGCCATGGGTGTCCTGGGGGGCGATGTCTGGCATCGCCCCAACCCACCTGGGCTAAGGCATGGCCTCATAGGACCAGCATTTATACCATGGGGGCTAGGGCGATGTCGGACATTGCCCCCCACGACACCCAAATAATATGTAGGTTTGTAATTTTTTTTAAATTTTTTTTTTGTTTTAATTTTAATTAAAATTTTATGTTATTTCAATTGCAAAATTGTATTTTATTTTTTTTAATTTTGTTTTCTTTTAAATGTTATTAAATTTGTTTATAAATGAGTTTTTATTTTTATTTTTTTACTTTAGTTTCAATTAAAATTAATAGGTTTTCTATTGTAAAATTGTTTTTATTTTTTTTTTAATTTTGCTTTTCTATTTTTTTAAATATGCTTAGAAGTTTATTTTAAAATTGGTTTTAAAATTTTCTTTTTATTCTTTCGTTATTGATTTTATTAAAATTGTTCTGTTTTCATTTAAATATGGTTTTTAAAATATATATTTTTGAATTTTTTGTCTTTTATTTTAATTTTAAAGTGTTAGTTTAATATTTTTTAATACTTTTTGAATATTTTTTATTTTAGAAAAAAAAATTTGTTAGAATTTTGTTATTTTTCTTTTTCCTTTTTCAAGTATTATTATTTATTTATTTTAATCACTTTTTAAAGGTTTTTTAATGATTCTTTTGTTAAAAATATATATATAATTTATTTTTTTTAATTATTGTTTTTGAGAAAAATTTTAATTTTTTTTTGTTTCTTTTTAGCTATTTTTCTTTTTCACCTTGTTTTTTAATCTTCTTTTTTTTTAATTGAATTTTGAATATATATTTTTAAATGTTTTTTTTTTATCATTTAGAAAACAAATTATTTGGGAAGATTTTGTCCTTTCTATTTATTTATTCTTTAATGTAAATTAAAAAATATTAAAATTTTGTAATTAAATTTTCGAGTCACCATTTGGGGTCCAATTTTGGGTTGTTTATTTACATAGAGTTTTGTTGTCAATGACACAATTTCAATTAGGTCGTAAATAGTTATGATTTTCACGTTTAGGAAAAAACATTTTGTTTTACGTAGCATCACTTTTTGATTTAGGTGTTGATTTTAAGGTTTTTCTAATCTATTGTCTGAGTTTCGAAGGCCATGTTTGAAAAATGTTGTAATTTTGACCCCATTTAAAAAAATGGTGCATCCCGATAACACCACTTTTTTATTTAGGGGTTGATTTTCATGTTTTTTATGCAAAAATATGGGTTTTAAGGGCTAGAGTTCTCGCTTTGAGGTCACGGATCTCGTTAAGTCGGTAACAATGTTAGTTGGAGTTCCCTCTTGAGAGTGCGATTTTATAGCTGATGACCTACTGAATGGAAGCCTAGGCTTAGGAATTTCTTCCACCTCTGGGCTCAACTCTACTTCCTTCCCTTTACATTTTTCCTTAGAGTCTGTTGGAGTTAAAGGCACTGATCTTTCACCTACCACTGAAGTATCTTTCTTGAAGGCCTGTTCCAAAGATTTCTTCTTCATTTCCTTGTTCTCTTGTTGCAATTGTGCTATGACAAAGTGATCTTTATTTAATTGTTCCTACAGCTCAATGATAAGGTTGTCTTTGTTATTAGGGAGAGTTGTTTCTGTGAAGGCCTCTGGAACTTAACCAAGTTCTTGTGATGTGTGCATAGTAGGCATCCTTTTTGTTGCAGACCTAGTAACTGGTTTACTAGGAATTTCAACCACTTCTAGGGAAAATTGGAGCTTTTCCCTTTCTTTTTATCTTGTTGGCTCACTGCAGGTTCCTCAATTTACTTTGCCCTCTTTTTGATAGAAATCTCGAGGACAGATCTGGTGGGTTATGATGCATATGAGGGTGTATCTCTCATGCTCTGTGGGTTGCTGAAAGAATCTATAGTTATCTTTGATGAAGATGCAAAAGTCTCCCAATATTGGTTCCTCTTTCTGAGTTCTTCTAACACCAACAATTTTATCAATGAAAAATGGAAGAGGTTGGGTTCCACCTGGTCTTTCCTTATTTTCACTCTGTCATCCATCTTCCCTAGGCTTTTGTAGAGGTAATAGGGTAGATTCAAGGGTTTCCTACCAGTGAAGTTCATTAATAGTCTAATGTGATATTGGTAAACCCTAGTGAACCTTCCCTGACATGTAAAAAACCTTTGAATTTCCCTCAACAAGTTGCTATGATTTTCTAATATAATTTCTCTAGGTATGGTGGCTCCAAAATATGTGTCTCTAAAATCAGGCTTCAAAAGTTCATGATAGCAGGCCAGATTTAGTTGCATACCTTTGAACCATTTCTCTCCATGAGTAGGGATCTCTATTGCAACAACTATGGTGTCCTCAAAAACTAGAAATTTCATGTTTCCCACCTTAGCTTCAATGTCATTGAAGCTCAATGCAAACTCCTTTTCCAATTGCATGTTTTACCCTTGAAGCTTTTCACAAAATATGATGCAACCCACTTGCTTAAAAGAAACCTTGATTGTTGGATCTGCATTAACTAGTTTCAGATCTTGAGGCTCAAACCTAACAATGCCACCACCCTTTGTAGTCCTCCTCTTGCCTTCTAGAGTTTCCATGATGCTGGTATATGTCACTTTTCCTGTGGGAATGAGATGAAAGTATTGTGCGCATGGTAAAAACAACAACAACAACAAATGTGCAATGAACAACAAACTAAGGTTTGATCTAGAAATGAGTATGATCTGTGTTTAAGGCGAAGATTGAGTCTTTGGATTCATAAGAAAGATATTCCTTTCAAAGATCAACCAGGAGCTAAAACTAGTGTTTAGAGGGTGCAAGAGTAAAGGAGGTGGTGATGCGCAACACTGTAAGCAATGTCTCATGCAGCTCTTGTGCAACAAGCTTGGATGGGGGATTTGCAGATTTGTAGAGAGGAAGAATGGTATTTGAGGGGTTTCTTGCATGAAAGATGAAGAATTTGAATTCTAGAGCCAAATTAAACTACCACTTATACCCATCATGCCTTGTTGTACTTGAATACCTAATTGTGAAACATAAGGAGGTTGCGCAACAACGTGTGCAATGCTCCAATTTCTTGATGATGCCACTTGCCTCCAACGGATCTGAGCTCATGATATTTGTTGAACCATGACAAGACTTAATCTAATTGATTATGATTGACCACATGATCTCTATTCATGACCCTTAGTTGACATAACAACCCATATCCCTTTGACACCAAAGACAACGTGACTCGTGACTCACATCTAAGAATTTTATTAACCACAAAACCCATTGACTCGTAACATGACCTTCACCTAAGACAAAAATGTCATGGTCTTTATGAGACCAAAGAATGACTTTAACCTACCATTCCTATTGAAATCGGACTCTAATAACCTATTTATAGGACACTAACACGGTGCAAGTACCCATGCTTCGTTGGGCACCCTCCAACAGTATTGAAAAGTGTGATATGAAATTTTCCCCAAGTGACAAACCCCCGTATTCACCTTTGGGATCCCTAGGAATGACCACTAAGGTCACCAACTCGCAATTAGAATCTGATGGGTACAGTCGACAGTCAGGATCGAATGTATGGGCAGGGTAACTAAGCCTGAAACTCTTCCATAGGACTGCCTACAAAAGGGCCAGTGTCATTTCAGAAAAACTCAAACTAGGTCAAATTTTTTAGAGGATTGGCGCTGAAAGGGCCAGTATCACTTCAGGAAAATCTCAACCAGGTTCAAAATTTTCATAGGATTGACGGTAAATGAATCAGTATCACTTCAAGAAAAGTACCCAATATACAATCTCTCAACTACGCTCAGTTAAGCTTTGGAGGGGTCTCTCCTCGACTCTCATTTGCATGACCTCATGTTTATCTCATGTGTTAGAGGAGTCTCCCAACTATACTTATACAAAAGTTGGATTTAAACTCTCCCTAACTCAGACTCCTACGTTTGTTTTATGGCCTTGGAGAAATTAACTCTCCAACCTAAACCAAGGCCCTAGCCTATAACTAGTTTGTTGACCCTACAAAATGGAGATTTCTAATAAATTTTATTTAACGTTCATTTTATGGGGATTTTAGTTACTCAAAGAGGTATCGATGAAACTTAGATGATGTTTTGACAGACCTAAAGAGAAAAAACACTTTAAGACACAAAGAAAAATGTAGTTTCTTCAATGAAAATGAGAAGTGCTAACAATGCTTCAGATAAACAAACTCTTTTATTTTATACTTTTAAAAATGAAAGAATATAATTTTTCTTGTATGCGATATTTTGAATCACTTTGCAATGCAACCTAAAACACTCTTTGAAACCAATGAAAAACAAAAATGAAAAAACTTTGCAAAGAGGGTTTATTTTCTTTTATGGAAGGTTGTTGTAACCAAAATCAACAACTATCAAAACAAAATAAAATGTCTAAAGACTCGAGGGCTAGTAAGAAAGCTCATTTCTTGAAAATTTCAAAGGAAAGGAATCAAGAGAAAGGATACCTAACAATCAATTTTTTTTATTTTTTTTTTGTTACTAAAAGAAATGAAATGCAAATGAGAATGCATTTTTTCTTTTTCTTTTATGATCAAAGGGAAGGAGGTAAAGAAGCAGAAAGAAAATAATCAAGAGATACATAAGCACAACAATCAAACTGGAAACTAACCCTAGCAATTCAAAACTAACCTTTTGACCAACCTAAAGAACCTTATAAACAAAATACAAAACTAACCAAAAGAAAGATCTTTCAAATGATTTAAGAGTTTTCAGAGACTCAACAGATCAAACAAAGGAAAAAACCAACCCAATCGGCCCAGATTGTCCTGAAAAACAAAACCAAATCCTCCAAAACTAAGAGAAAGGTTGAAAATTCAAATCCTTGCACAAATCCACGACTGTGTACACTAGGACTCACGGACATCCACGGGTCATACACAAGAAAAGTGTGGATATTCGCGACTCATACATGGACAAAGTGTGAATGAACCAATAAAAAATTGAAACATAAAAGAGCCAATCCAAAAGGAGGCTTCTAAAAAAATTGGACAAAGTTTCTAGATGGGGAATGCTTTGAAAATAAAGTCTAGAAAACATTAAAAGGTATAGGAATCAAGGACAACAAAAGACACCATAAGACTGACCCAAACTAGGAGAAGAGATCCCAAGTACGGTCTCCAATTCTGTTAAGATATTTTTCCCTTGTGACCTTGGGTCATATCACAGCAGAACAAGACCATATATAAAAGACAGAACCATACCCTCACACACATAAATTCTATGAGAATAATAAATACTTTGAGAGAGAGAGAGAGGCTTCAGACCTTGTATCCTATGTATGATATTGATCCTCGCTCTCCACCTTCGATGTTGCTCTTGATCTTTATTGGTATCAACCTACAAAAGAAGACCAAATCTATTTTTTCAACAAGGTAGTTATAGACTCAAATCATACATATAACGTGCAAATATTCAAGTATATGAAGAAAACTAGCATATATCAACATATTGAAATCAATTTACACATGTATGGAGGAAAGATAACTCTTTTATTGAAAATGGTGAAAATGAGTGGTTGCAACCTGACTCGAACCGTTGACACTACCTCGAAGTCAACCGCCCAAGTTCTTCCATTGGTCCTTCAAGCATCTAGTCAGCACGATGGCCCTTCTTCGGATGACCCAAAAGGGATAGGAACACACCCTATGGTCATATAAAGGAGAAGAAGCAGTACTTGAAAGAAATTTACAGAACAAGGGAAAGCTACTCAGAGGATGAAAGGAGATAGGGAAGCTTGCAAATTCAACATCATAACTTTGCACCTAGGTTGTCCTCCTCATCTATGCCCTCAAAGTTTCCTTTATACCATCCTCAAGGGGTTGAGGTGGTTGCATTCCGTTGTTTTTAAACTTAGGGAGTTTGGGAATGAGGCCAACCAAAAAACCCGCCTGAAAATGAGGATTATTTTATGTTTTCACATTTTTTGAGGGCATCTACGAGTTGCACACTAGAAAAGCGTGAACATTCATGGTTTGCAAACTAATGACCCACGTATGGCAATAAAATGGTTATTTTTTAGATGAGTCTGGTACATGAGGATGGGATTTAGATCTACAAGCTAGGGAAAAGGATTAAGCCATCTCACAAATGCAAATTAATGATGTGGAAAATTGTGGTATAACAAAGAGTACTTCTTTAGATTCCATCTTGTGTGTATTTCCACCCATGCTCCATTTCCATGTGTCGTTCACCATGGTTCATAAACCCATAAAACACCCATTCATTCTCGTTAGAGAATCCAAGCAACACTAAGCTATGATACCACATGTTAAAAACTAAGAGACAAATATTAGATACAACACAAAATCCATGCAGATAGAAATACCAACAAGCACATAAAGTCAATGTTTACCCTGGAAACCCTTAATAGGGAAAACCAAAAATCAAGATATATATCTTTATTGACCTTATCCAAGTTGTCCAAACACTAGACCACTTGAAGTATTGTACAATGAAGTTGTTCAAGCCTTTAAATAGTCTTCATCACATATAATCCCATGGGAAAATACCATGGGTTACCCAATACCATGGGCCTATAAACCACTAGCGGTAAATCAATCATTAACCATATCAAGGTTATCTTATCTACTCTATGACTAAGTCAAGATTAATCCAATGTGATCTTCTTTGTCAGGGAAAGAGATTTAAAATTATGTTTAATACTTATGGGATTTGGTTAAACTGTAAGGATATTGGTAGGATGGGCAAGTGGGATATTATGGCTCATGTTGGATAAGGTTATTATAAGTTGTGAAGCGGTGGTCAAACGAATGCTTCTCCTGGGGGCATTGAATTAAGACTCACATCGGTATGGTTTAGTCCTTCTATTAAGGTAATCCTTTTATTTTTACTCTAGGTGTTTCCCTTCCTAGGTCTTCTCTTGGCCCTTCGTTATGCATGTAACACCCCTGTTTACCCCAGTCTATAAATATATTTATTATCATGACCAAACTATAAACAGGTCTATTATGTGACCATTGATGATGAACCTTTGATGAATTTGTAATGTGCATGATGATTTTTAGTGTGATAGAGAAATGTTGAACTATTGTTGAAGGGATGGCCTTCATAGGTTACGATGTCATGAGAGGACTGGTGCAAGAGGAGAGAAATTACTGGTTGAAAAGACCCTACGAGGTAGTACCCTACCCAATTAAACACATTATAGACCCCGAACTATCCTCAACACATAAATTTTATTACCAGTCGAGCTAGTAGCTGGGTAGTCTCCTCAATAATTAAGGAAGGATGGGCAGAGTACCATCGGGAAACTTTCAACATGGCCCACGAGGTCTTTAGGAAGACTACACAAAAATAAGAGGAGGACATACATAATATGGGGAGAGGGCTTGATTGGGAAAAGGAGGCCTAAATGTTGGAGAACGAGCTATTTGGGAGAAAAGAGAAAACACAAAGGTAGTAGAAGCTCCCAGAAAAACTTGCAGAATACCAGAAATCTTCTCGTGGCATCATACCCTAGCTTGGGCATGGCTGGATGTAGCAGTGCAAAGCATAGCCTTGCCTACATTTGGGTGGAGAGCGGATCACCCTTCAGTAGTATCCATCATATCTCAAATATGTAGATAAGTAACTTGTTTTCTTCTGTGTATTGAATTGAATGTATGTATGGTTGTATGGTCAATATGATGATTTTGGATATGAATACCTAACTTGTGAGCTTGTTTGTGCATTTTCTGGTAATGGTATTGTGTTTGCATAGAATATATCTACATGAGAAGTCTTGTATCTGATAGTTTGAGCAGTCCCTATATTTAGTGAAATAACTGCAAGTATATGTCTGTGAAAATATTGTGAAATTGGTAAATGTGGAAAGGATACGAGCATATATAGTCATTCGAATAGGTAAATAACCCAAATCTTAGTTATAATCTAAGTGGAGAGACATCCATGTTTATTGTATGTACTATTGTATTCCTTCTCATATAACTTTATATGTGTGTGGGTGTGTGTGTTTACTTGTGCATCGCAGTGTTGAGACCCTGGGTAAACGAGGGTGTGCTTTGGACCCAACCAAGGGCTCTCGAAAACTCAGAAGTCATAAAGAGGATGAGAGGAAACCTTCATAAAATCAGCTAAGTTCTGACTTGGGTTGTTAAGCTAGAGGAAGAACCCAAATTCACCTCAGAGGATCGTGACCATTGATTTGGCATGACGGTTAAATCTAGGCCCTTTATCAAAGAAGGTGTGTTGGAGATAGAAGAAAGAGTATTCTTTGATACCTTGAGTTCAGAGCAGTGGACTGCCTGAACCTTTCGAACATCAAATGGACAGTATCGAAAAGTAATATTCCTTGATACCATAAGTCTGAAGCAGTTAAATTTCATGAACCTTTCAAATTTCGAATAGATGATATCGAAAAGGAATATTCCTTAACACCCTGAGTTCATAGCAGTGAAACTTCCTAAACCTTTTGAATGTCGAATGGATGGTATCGAAAAGGAATATTTCTTGATACCCTGAGTTCGGAGCAGTAAAACTGCTTGAACCTTTCGAATGTTGAATGGATGGTAGCAAAAAGGAATATTCCTCGATACCCTGAGTTCAGAGTAGTGAAACTGCCTGAACCTTTGGAACACCAAATAGACGATATCGAAAGGGAATATTCTTCGATGTCGTATCTTTTAGAGGAAAAAGATGAGTGAAATGAAAGAAATAATCCTAAGGAAGATCTGGACAATAGATCAGAATCAAATCCAGGTCTGATCCTAGCCATCCATCACAGGATTCTATTCAGAGTAAGATTCGGACCCGGAGTAGATGTACTTCGAAAGAAAGGTCTGAAGGCAGATCTAGACCGTGATCAAAATCAAATCTAGGTCTGATCTTAGATGTTCATTACAAGATTCTATTCGGAGTAAGTTTCGAACTTAGAGGAGATATACTCCAAAGAAGGGACTCTGAAGGTAGATTTGGACCGTTGATCGGCGCCAGAGTAGGATTAAACCTTAGCTGTCGATTTTTCATCGAGGCATAACAGGTTAATTGGTGGGAAAAATTAAGGGGAATGTTGTCACCCCAACCAATGTTATTGGGACACGTGTCAACACTTGGAAGATTGATACAAATAAACTTTGATGATGCGTACACCCACCTCGACCCACGTGTCACGACATGGGTGGTGCCACATTTCAATTACAGAACGTGCCATGTGTCACGAAGTTTTGCCACGTATGAGGTAGATTTTCTTGGGAACATGCATGCCACGTGTCATGCCAGGTGGCAAGTACACATGGAAACATACGTTTAAGTGGTAGTACATATTTGCCTCGGGTTCCAGGTGGCAAATATCATCTAAGTCCGAAGGTCAGAGATCCCTAGGAATTCAAAGTAGAAACACTCAGAAGGGAGAACTCTGAAAATTCATCTGGACCATAGATCAGAGGGCATTGGGGAGTGATCTTAGCCATCGAAAAACGTGGGAACTGTATGGGCAAGGTTAAAGGAAGAATAACATCACAATGCCAGCATGTCCAAGGAAGGGCATATAGTTGCTTGTGATTGCTTAGAGAAGTACGACGTGGATCCTGTCAAAACTAAACCTCGAGACAGGTCACAAGATCTTAACCTTCAGAGATAAAGGGAACGAGAATATCCCAACCGTTCATAAAAGTCGTCCTTTTTGGAGTGATCAAAATAATTTTCGGAGCACGAATATGAGGTTTCATAGTACAACTTTGAAGAGCTCGGATCATGAATCTGAAAGCTAAATTGGGTCATCGATCGACATATTGGCTAGATGAGATCTCGTTCGTCGATATTGGTGGGTCCTAGAAGAAACTTGAGAATAATTGGAAATAGGATGGACGTTTAACTGTCACGCAAGAAGAGAACCCTTAATGAATCCTAGTCATTGATTTGGGGAAACAGATAGATCAGGATTCGGTGGACCATATGGAAGATGCCATGACATCGCCACATCAAAGCCACGACTATACCACATTGGATGAAACATAGGCTAGGCATTCATGTGGATTCCATGTGGCAGTGAGGTGTTATTTGGACAATGAGGAGCCAAGAACTTTGGGAGGCCATAACTTTCGATCTAGAGCTCGGTTTTGAGCGTGACGACAGTCATTGGAAATTTTTGATGAGTAGAAGATGATGGAGCCATCAAAAATGAAATTCTAAGATGGTTTAAGGGAACAAAATTTTAATACCCCATTCCCTTAAAATCTACTTAGGGGTTTGGGTGTGTTACAATGCAGGTGTGGAATCTCGATGGAGCTCTGGGTATCCTAGGACCTTGTTGTGGTTTTCTTTCTTTGTATCTGATTTGTTTCCCAATTGGGGGTTGTCTTTTAGACCTCGTAGTGTGCTACCTATTTTAGGAGTGAACTCGGATCCCTTCATCACTCCCCTATTTTATTACTACCAAAGTATAGACTCTATCGACAAGTTTATTTACCAAGAGGCAACCCAACTTCAGTTAGGGATATTTTCTAGTGGTCACAAGCACAGGGGAAACAAAGAATTTATCCCTGAAGGTGTATCCTTCCCATGCCTTAGTTTCATTGAGATTGATATGGAGGAAAACATGGAAAAGGACATTCTAGAATCCAATATCCAAGGGGATAGGAGGAGACGTGCAAACAAGCCTCCTCCATCTAAAAGGGTCGCACTCAGATCTCATGGCATAGGGGCAGAGAGAGTTGCAGATCAATCTAGGAATATTTATAACCAAGGAATCCCTCCTAAATCACAACAAAGGATGGTGGGGATAGTGAATAGGGCTCGACAGAAAATGGTGCAAACTCCAAAGCACCAAACCAAGAGAGAATTTCAAGAATGGATAAAAGACTCTAGTTTATCAAGATCTAGAGACACCAAATTATTTAGGGAAATGGAGTTTTACTGGCTTGCAAAACTCTCATTGCCTTATCTATGGAGGAAAAGGAGGACAAGTATACCAAATCTCTAGATAGGATCAGGTGACTGGAAGACAGATTCATTGTCTTATGCAAGGTGTATTTTTGGATTAGCTTCAAGGTGAAAGAATGGGATCTATCCAAGGAAGAGGAAACAATGGATGTGGCATGCACTTTTGGATCCCTAGGAACCAGTTCCAACTGGATTAATGTTGAATAAGAACCAGGATATGAAGCAAAGGCTAAGGCCAAGGAACACAAAACCCTCAGTGAATTAGGCCCATCCAAGCCACCCCATAATTAGTTATGTCATCCTTCAGTGTTATCTCAAGTTTTACTTGTATGTTTATCTATTTTTGTTTGAGCCCTGTGGGGCCTTATAGATGCCATATATTATAAAATATACATAATGATGTTATCAAAAATTTTAATGATGTTATATGAATGTTTTCTAAGGTCTGTTTTTTATTTTGGCAGACCTCAGACAACCAAGAATATAACACTTTTTTTATAATATCAATATAGAAGTAGACTAGTTTACAAAAAAAAAAAAAAAG
>JASDQU011402253.1:37987-49365 GCA_032191745.1 Picea mariana
CTTCCACGTGTTTATTCACATTGATAGTGGCCACATAATATCTCTATATGGATGAATTCCACATGTTTATTCACAATTATAATGGTCCAAGATCTCTACATATGATCTTTAGATGGAACAAATATATGTGAAAACTACATTTCTTCATGATAACCTCGACGAAGAAATTGATATAGAAGACAAAAGGTTTTGAAATAAAATGTGCAAAGGTGTAGTGTCATTATTCCCTTTCGAAGGCCATGTACTATGGAAATTATTTTGATGTTGACTTCGTATTAGTTAGGATTTGATTATGAATTTTTTCCTCGTTCCCAATGTCTTACACTAGCTAAATAAATTCTTTATTTTCCTAAAATATTAAAAAAAAAATCTTGTCGGTCTATTGATGGAGACATTAGAAGTCTTATTTTCAGGTGGTGACTGAGCGAAAACAGTCTTGTTAGAAATACAAATTTTCATTTATTACATGTGAGTGTTGCCAAGTCCTTGCATAGGCATCTATGGACTCAAACTTTAATTTATATTTCAATCTACCTTTCCATGTGTCAACAGATGGATAGTGACTTATTCCTGCATGATATTCAATGCCTTCAATAGATGGCTAGTTGTTAAATTTAGAGCTGCTATTAAGTTCTTTTCAATTTACTAGACAATAATAGCATAAGCAGGATCACTGAGAGAAAAAAAAAATCACAAGGTACACAACATTTTATCCTGGGAAACCCTCATGGAAAAGAAAACCCAGCAAAAACTTCCTTAATATAGATTTCCAATACAATTCCAAGATAAAATACCAAACACAAGAGAATATCCAACACTGAGCAATGTGCCTCTCTCTTCTACTTCCGGCAACTGTGTCTTCCTTCAAAAAATTTCACTAGATGAGTGAATTGAGTGAGTGAATGAATGAAGTGTTGTCCTCTCTTATTTATACTAGTTGGTAGGCACTAGGTATGTGTCTCTTCACCAAGTTGGGCCGAATTATTCACTTAGTGGATAAAAACACTTTAAGTATCCCTGGGGACTGACTTCTGAATTAGCATGATATAATTAGGGTTTGACCAATCCATAAAAGGGGATTTGGTCATATATAAGTCTCGACATGATCAATCCATAAAAGGGGATTGAGCTATAAGAAAATGCCTCAATAATAAATAGAATATTCTTCGTAGTTACAATATTTCAACACTCCCCCTTAACAAGAAGGGTATTCTACAACACAACATCATTAGGAGAGAGAGAGGGAAACAGCATCATCATCTTCTTGAACACTTATTGGCATATCTATAAATCATCATATGTTTTTCTCATCATTGACAACATCATCATTCACAACATGGAGTTGGAGCATCATCATCATTTGCATCAACATCAATTAGTATAATACTAATATAACATCATCAATCAGTACAAGACTGATACAACATCATCAACATCTTCAACATGAAGCTAAAGTAGTAACATCATCATCATCTTCAGCATGAATTTGAAGTAGCAACATCACCATCATGAGACTGGTACACCAACATCAACAACACGAGGCTGGTACAACATCATCAACAACACGAGGCTGGTACAACAACATCAACAACACGAGGCTGGTACAACATCATCAACAACACGAGGCTGGTACATCAACATAAACAACACAAGGTTGGGACAACAACATCATCAGCACGAGGTTGAGATAACAACATCATCAACATGAGGTTGAGATAACAACATCATCAACGCGAGGTTGAGATAACAACATCATCAACACAAGGTTGAGATAACAACATCATCAACATCATCGGCATGAGGTTGAGATAACATCATCAACATCATTAGCACGAGGTTGAGATAACATCATCAACATCATATGGCAACTGAATGAGGCAGGTGCAACAACATTTTGTGGTACTTTGATAGTCTCTAATGAACTTCCCAGGAATAATAAGATTCCCTAGGATATAAAATCCTACCAGAGCTACCATGTGGTACTCAAACAAACCGTCCTTACCGTACCTTCAGGATCTGCCCAAGAATCATAAGATTCCCTAGGATTATAAAAATCCCAACGAAGCTACCACTACTGACCACAACTAGCATATACATGCACAAGCACTCTAACAAACTGTCCTTACCAGACCTTCGGGATCTATCCAGGGATGATCAGTCCCCTAGGATATAAAATCTTAACTGAGCTACCCGATGTTGGTCAGGATACCATAATATCATCAACATCACTCCCCCTTTCGAGGGAGGTCCTTTCAGACTATACCAAGATTTTCTCAAAAGTATTTAAACTTTACACAAGACAGAGGCTTGGTCCACACATCTGCAACCTTCTCATATGTGCAACATATTGGAGCTTTACAACTCCTCTTTGCATCATATCATGAATGTAGTGATACCGGATTTCTATGTGCTTCAACTTATCATGGAACATAGGGTTCTCCGTCATCTTTACGCAACTCTGGTTATCGCATAGAATCACGGTGGCTTCCATCTCCAGATAAAATAGATCAATTAACAACTTTTGAAGCCATATGGCTTCACAACTGGTGGAACATACTGCAATGTATTCCGCTTTTGTTGTGTTGAGAGCAATACTGGATTTCTTCATGTTCTGCCATGAAGTCATGTCTGGCCCCAGACTAAAACAACATCTTGAAGTGTTCTTTCTATCAGAAACACTTCCATCCCAATCAGTATAAACAACCAGACTGAAGTCTTAATATCTAGTATAACATCGACCAAAATCCAATGTACCCTTAAGGTATCTCATCACATGCTTTGTATCTACTAGGTGAACACGTCTGGGCTCTACCAGATACTGACGCAAGGTGTTTAGAGCAAAAGCATATATCAGGCATGGTATTCGTCAGATACATCAACAAACCAATAATCTATTTGTATAGCATAGAATCAACCAATTATGATGAAGTGTCAACCAAGAGCTTCAACTTTGTTTCCATGGGTGTGTTCATGGCTTTACATTCCAACACATCAAATCTCTTTAGTATTTCAAATGCATACTTCCCTTGGTTAAGGAATATCTTCTATAGGCTCTGCCAAACTTCAAGACCTAAGAAATATTTTATCAGGCTTAGGTCTTTCATCTCAAATTCTGCAACAAGCTTCTTCTTACAATCTGAGATGAGCTTCTCTTCACCTGTCAAGAATAAGTCATCCATATGTAGTAGGAATATAACTGGTCCATCATCCATAATATTGAATTAAAGATTGGGATCAACTTTACACTTGGTAATGCCCAATCTCAGCAGAAACTATCAATCATGCCATACCAAGCTCTTGAATCTTGCTTCAAATTCTCGACATGAGTCTTCTATCTTCAACTATAAACCAAATTTTCACAGCTCATTGTACCAACCCGGTACACTTGCTCAGCTTCAACTTAGTATGCATAATCATGTGCTATCTCTATGTGCTTTTTGCAAGGAACTATCTATCTCATTGTCTAAGAATATGTATTATACTCTCTTTGCAATTTTTCCTCTAGGACTGGGACTTTGCACCTGCAGCTTCTCTGAAGCTGAGAATCATTGTAGTTGTTGAACTTTGAGAGTAGTTCTTCTACTCTATTACGACAACAACTTCATCTAAAACTAAGAGTGGCTCAATAATTGATACTAAAAATAGCTCTTCTTCTTTCATGGAAGTAACTTTATCTATTATTTTAGTCATGTCTCCATGGCCCAACTAATGTACTCCACCAACTCCCACTCAATTTTAAATATGGGGATTTATCCCCCTGCATCTCATATTGTATATGAATCATGGTTGTTCTGGTTTTCTTCAAATACTAGAACTATTTCTTCAATTACTGGAGTAAGTGTCTCATCATAGTCTTCTCCCTCTTGCTGGGAGAATCCTCTGGACACAATTCAGTCTTCATACATATTTTATATTGTTATCTGCAATATGCTTGATCTGTTAGATCAATCTTGGAAGTCAACATTGACTTCCATTCTATTCTCATGAAAAAATCCATATCCCAGTCTTTCCGACTGACTTCCTTCTCTGTCACTGAAACAAGGGAATCTTCCTAGGAGATTTCATGTCTCCTTGATATCTTTGAAGCTACGATCTAGTCTTCTCAATCTTGGCATCTATTTGAAAGTCCTGGAAGATGTATTTTTTTCCCATTTGATCCTCTCTAAGATTAGTCTCACTCTGTTCTTGATTTCTTCCGAGTCTACAAGGATTTCATAGTCTCTGCAGGATATACATGGTGTTGAATACCAAGTCTAAATATGAAAATCCAAGTCAAACTTCAAATGAATTATGCTTCCTGTCAAGGTGGGTTCATTTATCCTTTGAAAAAGTCTACTATGAGTTCTTGTTCTAATTTCCGGTCATCTTTGGAGACTTCTGCTCCTTACAATCAATCTCCATGTGAGATACTTTGGATATCAAAAAATAGCGTTTTCTTCATCTTCTTTGGTACATGGATGTATATGGTCATGTACATAGTCTTCTTCATGTCTCATCTAATATATTTCCTTCTACAACCTTCACTATATCTTCCTCGGGGTTATCACCTGTGACTTGAAACAAGGTCAACAAAACAACAAGCAAGAGTAATACTCTTTTGATAATAATAATAATAAAACAATAGAATGAAAATTTGTCACAGTATATCCTTTAGAGCTATCACTTGTGACCTGCCTGAAACAAAGATCAAAATTAAGAAATACAATATGAAATGAGATCAACACTCTTTTAGTGTTGTGATCAACCATTCCTCCATGGTAACCTGGAACCAACATAAGAAGTTTCTCCTAGAGGAAATGTTAGTTGTATCTGGTAAATGATTACAATAAGCATTTATCTCAATATGCTCACATGCTACCAAGTATAATACTTTTCAAAGACTGCTACCTCAACTATAGTGTTTACTTGTAATGAGGTAGTTATCAAACTTGTCATGTGCAACTTTGAATTTTTAATCAATCAAACCTAGAACCTAGAGTCTTGTCCTCAAGAATGAGTGTGTTGTTTTTCTTCCAAATCTCCTTCACTCAAGATGACAAGTGCTTTCTTCAACCTATCCTATGTACTCTAATCTCATTCTAATACCTTGAATTTAATTTTGACCAAGGGTTAGTATGATGGTCATAGTTTCAACATACAACCTAGATGTCAAAATAATTTCATAACAAATAGATGCATATCAAAATGATCAAACTTGGGGTGCATTATTCCTCTGAATGGGTTAGATCTTAGATCCTTTTGGATCTATGATTGTCAACAGATCATTTCTCCTACAAGTACCCTTTTAGAATAACAATACATTTTAACAATATGTAAGTGCATACCTCTGACAATATCTTTCTAGGGTAAGGTGTACTAGGACAATAAAACAACAATCCCAACACTTCACAAAAACTTTCAATACAACTGGTATTGTAGTTGGTGTTGGCACTGCAACTGTTGTTGAAACTGGCATGAAGTAACTGACACTGAAACTACAACTGATAATGCAAATGTAACTATAACAGGTATTGCAACTGCAACTTAGGGTTTTATGAGGAAACCCTAATTTTTTCAACTTTCAAATTTTGGAATTATGATCTAGGGACTAGATGGGTTGGGTTGAGGCAAGTAGGCTGGAGCAGTTTGATTTAAAAAAATCAAAACTTTACCCCTTGAAATTTGATATGCGAAAAATTGGACTGGTACTTCTGGTATTGGTTCTGGTTTTCTGGTTTTCTAGTACCAGTAAAAACTAGGGTTTCACTTTCCAAAGCCTCTAGCCACTGAAAGGTGCGCTCAAGTTGTCAATGAGTTCGCTAGGCTAGGGCACACTTCCCTAGATGGTTTTTAGGAAAAAATTCACTTCCAACAAGAAGCCCTAATTTTCTTGTATGGCAACAATGACGTTTTTTGTTACCCAGTGAAAGATGTTCTACTCAGTTTAGCTTTGAAACCATGTTAAATTTAGAGTTTCTATTAAGTTATTTTCAATTTACAAGACAATAATAGCACAAGAAGGATCACTGAGAGAAACACAATCACAAGGTACACAACATTTTATCCAGGGAAACCCTCATGGGGGAGAAAACCCAGCAAAAACTTCCTTAATATATATTTCCAATACAATGCCAAGATAAAAGACCAAGAACAAGAGAATATCCAACACTGAGCAATGTGCCTCTCTCTTCTCCTTCCAGCAACTGCAAATTCCTTCAAACTTGCGCACTAGATGAGTGACTTGAGTGAGTGAATGAATGAGGCACTGCCCTCCCTTATTTATACTAGCTAACAGGCACTAGGGATGTGTCTTTTCACCAAGTAGGGTTGACTTCTTCACTTAGTGGCTAAAACCACTTTAATTAGCCCCAGGCGCCAACTTCTCAATTAGCATGATATAATTGCGGTTTGGCCAATCCACAAAAGGGGATTTGGTCATACATAAGTCCCAACATGATCAATTCACAAAAGGGGATTGATCTATAAGCAAATGACTCAATACTAAATAGAATATTCTTCACAATTACAATATTTCAACACTAGTAACTGAATCCAACATGATATTCACCACTTTCCATAGATGTGTCTTGAGATAATGCCTCTATTCTTTGTTATATTCTGGTAACCAAATAAAGCATTGTTGTTGAATATTTTTCTTCAAGTGTTATTCTTCTTGTGGAATATTTTTCAAGACATGGGCATTTCCTTTTATTCTAATCCATATACAAATATATTCAGATATATCAAGGTAAATTTAAATGGCTTGGAAAAAAATTCAAAACAAATTTTCGGTTTTGATTTCAAAATAAAATGTTCCATGGTCTTTGTTTTTGTGTAATATAGATTAAATTTAGAAGGTTTTTTCACTTATATTGCAATGAATAACTATAAAATCATTTTTTGAATAAGTATAAAATCATTTTTTGCAACACAACTCAGGGTTGATATTGTTCAAAGTTTGGGGTTGAGACGTTTCCCTTAGATACCTTTACTATGCTACCCCAGCTTATGAAGCAAAAGGAGATAGAATCTCTAGCGAGGAAAATTCTATAATAGCTCCATTGTTGATAAAGGAAAAATGGATTTCAAGCAAAGGTTGAAAGCTCTACTGGACCTTGAATATGTGCATGATGGGTGGGATCAATGGAATGGAAAGAATTACCTCTTGGACCTTGAATATGTGCATGGTGGGATGGGCTTTACAAATCAAACCCAATCAATAAGGTCATCCTGATGTGGGTGGGGTCCATCTAAATGTTGTACGCATTGCTAGAACCAGTATGGTGAATCAAGTATATTTGCATTGTTTGTGCTACATGGAGGAATCATTCAATGGAAAGAATGTTGTTTCAATGGTTGATACTGGAGCAGCCGATAAGATCATTTTTTGAATAACTATAAAACCATTGTTTCATATGATTAATTAGTTGTTTATATTTATTTTCTAATACTTCAAATAATAATTCATTGTTTATATTTATTTTCTAATACTTCAAATAATAATTCATTGTTTATATTATTTTCCATTTATGCATTTCAAAAAACACCCTCGAAGTACTTGTTTCCTAATATGAACCTAATTAGTTGCAAGAAAATTGATGAAAACATGGGACTACCCTCTGTTAGCATTACTTCTCAAACTGTTGGAGGGGGTGTTTCTTCATCCTAGCTCATAATAACAGAAGGAACCCTTTCAGTGGTGCAAGCCTCACTTTGCTTGTCAATTAACTTGAGCTTTTATACAAACTTTTATGCTACAACAATGTTTCATGAAGCTAATGAGATAGAATGAAAAACTAGCAATCTTACAAATCCCCTTTACAACAATTTCCAAACTCCATGCCATAGAAAAATCGCAATCAAAATACATGTCTTGGTTGAAAAAATCTATGTTCATATAACCCTGCAGTTGGCTTGCACCCCCGGTATCTTTGATTGTTTTCAAAGTCATCCTCGAAGTGCCAATTCTGATCAAGGGATTTAAGATTCTAGTTCTCCCACAAAACCTCAGATGTTTTCTTCATTGATACATAGACTTCGTCCTTCAAGTTCAAAACAAGACTCGACAAAATGATGATCTCATTGTTGGAAGCCTCCAGAAGATAATAAAGATCAACATCTGCATTCAAATCTAGGTTTTGGCTTTCATAGCTTCTAGAAATATCTAAAATTTGTGGGGATGTGGGATCTTGCCATGATTGCAAGGTAGTAAAGCCAAGGTAAACCCTAGATTCTTTAGGGCACAAGGTTGTCAATAATGGGGGTTGAAAGTCATTACAACAATATGCTCATGGTGAGCTCAACATGTCACTTACGGGAATATAACCTGGGTGTGGAAGATAACACTCCAACCCACAACCACTCAAGCTAGACCCAATCAACAAAACTCCCAAAATATCTAAAAAATTAAAGGTAAAAATTAATCACATCGAAAAAAAAGTCCAAGAAAATCAACAAAACCAACAATAAAAGCTTTTCAAGAAGTCAAAATGGTATCATTACCATTATCATTCAATAAGGATCTCATCAAAGAATGGAAAGCATAGAAAAACAAAATAAGTCCTTGAGATCATGATCAGGGGATCAAATTTTGCTCAATTTTCAAAGTGCTTAGAATGCGACAAAAACAGTGCCATTGCGTCTGTCTCGTCTTCCTGATTCCGGTGGTATATTTACTTTCGTAAACGGAGTCCGTATGAAGGAGTTATCGCGATCTGTCCGCCAAGCCAAACAGGCAAAAATTTTTAATGTTGACTGTACCTGTCTGTACAGTCCGTACGGTGAGGTGGAAGGGTCGTACCATCCGTACGGACGTGGCAGGGGGTGATGTGGCGTGTTTTATTTGGTTGATTTTGGCGAGTGGCATGATGACACGTGTCCGTTTTGGGCGAATAATATGAGGACACGTGGCCCAACCCGAGGGCGCCACGTGTTGCTCATTCGTTTGTCATTATTTTCATATGTAAAATTTTATTGGGAGTCCGTGGGGTTCGACCCCCGGACCTCCCCTCTTGGTAAAGACTTTATATAAATCCGCTAGCCAACATACCGCCACTTGTCCCTTGTTAGGAAGGCGGGCCACATTATATTTGAAGTTACATATTGTTTTATACGGAAAAGGGCGCGGGTCGGGGCTTAAGCCCCGACCCATGGTTCCATTATATAACCATACGACCATTGCATAAGTTTTGGCGTCACGCATTTGCGTTACATTACATTGCATTGCAATTATATTGCAATGTATATATATGACCGTGTGTTGTGTATTGGTGCGGTTTGAACCCACGACTCGCGTGTTAAAGTATTGGTGTGGGCCCCAAACGGAGGTTGCACAGTTTTTAAACCAACTTAACCACTTTTAACAAAGCGCGGGGTCGCATGCGCCATGTGCCCAAATGTCGAGGCGGTTAGGGGCCGGAGGTGCCCTAATCGTCCTACGGTTTGTACCAGTGCGCGGTTGCGTACGAGACTAAGTTTTTACGCTTAAATAAGCATGTGAGCCATGTTTTCTCAAGCAAGGGTGCGATTTGTAGAACCAGAGACGACAGAGTTGAAGAGGGAGACTTCAAGGAGGCTAACTTCTTCATTTTTCGACCGATTGAGGTGCCGAAAGAGCCCAGACAGGGGTTTTGGGACGCTAGGAAGCCATTGGAGCAGTCGGTTTGTCATTTTGAGCATTGTAAGGCATGTTTCTGAGCACTTTGAACAATTTAATAATAATGATCCATTGGAAGCTAGACTAGGAGATATAGCCCGGAGAGGGGTGAACTCCTTTATCAAGTTGTTGTGTTTATGTGCTGATGTTCATTGTTTTATGTTGTTGTCTATGTGTATTTTACATAAGCAATCCTTAATTTATGTGTTGCAAATTGATCATGTTGCTTTAAACACATAACATTTCACTTGCAATAATTATTCACGTTTTTCAAGTCTTCTTCATTTTTAGATCAAGTTGGTATCAGAGCATTGGTTTTGAAGACTTGATTGTTTGCAAGTTTTGTTTCTGATGCTCACAAGGTTGAAACTCACAAGAGGAGAAGGTCAACTTGTGGAGCCAAGTTCTTATCCGACGAGGAGGAAGCAATTTCATTCACCGCAAGTTGCAGAGAGACATTCACCAAGCATGGCACATGCAGAAGATCATGAATGTGTTCCAGATGAAGAAGCAGACTTCAGGAAAACTATCATACAGATGAGAGATATGATGAAAGTCATAATGGAACGGACCATGATGTCGCAGGGTGAAGGCTCTAACCCTTCGATGCATAAGGGAGGCGGTGGTGACAAGACTCCAGGCAGAGATGGAGGGAATGGTGCTTCTCCACCACCCTCTCCTCCTCCATCATCATCTTCTTCTTATTCCTCTTCTTCAAGTTCGAAACATCTTCCCAATGGGCATGGTAAAACTCCTTCACAAATTCCTTCATTAAAGCTTGATATAAAATTTGAGTTGCCACTTTATAATGGAGAAGTTAACGCTGAAAAGTTAGATAACTGGATACGTCAAATTGAAGTCTATTCTAGAATACAAAATATTCAAGATGATGAAACTAAAATTCAGTTAGCTTCATTAAGATTAGATGGCTCAGCACTTATTTGGTGGGAATCTAATACACAGGAGGAAATGAAAAAGAATGGAAAAATTTTGCTTTCTTGGAATGATTTCATAATAGCAATTAAAAAACAATTTTATCCATTAGCTTATAAACAAAAGGCAACCATGGAATGGCAGAATTTTAGACAAGCAAAAGGACAGAATGTACAAAGTTTTACTCAGGAGTTTCGGAGACGAGCTTTGGTTTTGGGAGTTGATTTGTCTTCACAGGAAACATTACTCAAATATATTGGTGCTTTGCATAGTTATTTGAGGCATACTATACTTATGTTTAATCCCACGAATTTAGATGAAGTTTGTGTACAGGCTACTCATTTGGAAGCCAGGGGAAAGAACGATACTCATGAAGGTTTCAAGAAGACATACAGCCAGGGAGACAAAGGGAAGAAGAAATTCAAAGGCAGGAAGAATGTTGATGTGAAGAAGGAAGGAGAAAAGTTCACATGTAAACATTGTTCAAAGGATGGCCGTGATGAAGACCATTGTTGGAAGCTTCATTCTGAGCGCAGACCCAAGAAGTTTGGCAACAACAACAAAGGGAAGTCGAAGACGGTTGCGACTGTTGTACAAGATTTGGGTTCGGATTCTGGTGATGAGACAAAGATCGCAGCTATGGGTTACCAAGGTAATAATTATGTTGCAAGTACTAGCTCTTCAAGTAATGCAAATGTCAATGTAACTCAACAGGAGAAAACAAGAATTGAACTTTTTCATATAAGGGTTATTTCAAAACATACAAAGATTGATACATTGTTTGATTCGGGGTCACAAGCAAATCTTATTT
>JASDQU011402254.1:1978-13664 GCA_032191745.1 Picea mariana
TCGCATATTATTATTTAAAAAACAAAAGATTCACATGGAGTTGAACAGATTCTGCGTATAATTATATTTCACCGCGTGCTTCAAATAATTATTTTCGTGATGTGGCAGAAGAGCAAGCTCGCAATGGATTCCTAGCATCGTTTAAGTTTGTTGGTGTAAAATTAACACTTGAACATTGTGCCATTAATTAAACCTTGTAACATTGGATTTACACGCAACATAATGATGGTGACGATCAATGTAATTTCAATCAATGAGAGAACTTTGATATGAAGTTATAGTGTAGCATGGCCCATTCCCAACAATGAGGTCAATTCTCTCCCTTTGAAAAAGAAATGTGGGAAACCCTAGAGCATTGCGTTTACACGCAACGTAATGATAGTGACGAGAGACCTAATTTAAATGAATGACAACTATGTTATCAAATTATACCGTAGTTTAAGGCATGCCGTTTCCCAACAATGAAGTCAATACAAGATACCAATGTGACATATGGCCTACACCAACCAAGGCTTCTCTAGACAATCAAACAAACTATTTGCAATTTGGGATACACATTCTAAGAAAAGTTGTATCAAGGAAAACGATGAATGACTCTTTTATATAGCAAGAAATTTGATAGGAAATTTCATTACTTCTTTGAATCCAATTATTATAGGGATGAATTGGGAAGTAATGTAAATAGTAACAAACTCAAAATAAAGTAAAGGTAAAAAGCTAAATGTTTGGTAGGTTAGTAAAAGTGATTGAATGTTTTGAGTTTGATGTATAAGGTTTTGAGGTTGATCTCTTGGGTTGAGTAGCTAGATGCCTTTATCAAGTCAAAGGGTGTAGTTAATGTCAACAAGTTTACACTTGCAATATCTTGATTTTGATTCTTTGGATGTATTGGATTGAATTATGTATGAATTGTAAATAAGTGGTTCAAGTCATATGAGCTTAGATAAAATGACCCCATATCTAAATGATGTAAATATCTTATATGGATTCTTAGTTTGGAGTTCAAGGTCGAGGCTTGACTAGTGAATGACTAAGCATATAATTGTGGTAATTGTGCTCTATATGCACCATGTAATAGACTTACCATGGTATGCTCAAAATATTTAAATACAATTTTGAAAATTAATATAGAGGTCCACGCTTGCTGCAAAGAGAATGAAAAGATATGAGTCCACCAGAGGGGAAGATGAAAAGGGGTCCAAGGGGTGATAAATAATCGTAATTCCTAACTCATACCTTTGTTCTTATGTCTATGTGCCTTATTTAAATCTCAACCACCATCTTTGACTTAGAATCCAATCACTGAATACATGTGGGGGTTGGTGGGGAATCCCACCTCACATAGTTATGAGGGAATGTATACTTAGTACAACATCATGAATGAGTGTAAGAGGCACCATCCACATGGTAATTCAAACCTCATCTATCTTCAGCACTCTCCCTTCATACTAATTCAAATCGGCTCATTCACATTCGCTCATACTTACCACACTCATTCCATTCTCATTTGAACCACCATTCCTCATGCACATGCACCATTGATTTTCTCAATTTGTGTTCTCATGCTTAAGACTATGATTCAAACCTATAGATGACAAAAATCTAGCTATGGAACAGAAAATCATGGACTTAGGAAGATAGATGGATGGCTATAGAAGAGAATAGAGGTTGAGTTGTTTAGGAAACATCCCCTTTCCTTATAAATTGTTGTTCATTGGGTGCTCAAAGCCAATGTATACCATTGTTGGGTTATTTCCCAAAACATCCAATAGATTAGACTCTTTCTGCACACAATGAAGAGCACTAGAGGGAGGAACACTCTTGAGGAGTTGTTAAGAAGAGAAGGAAAATATCCTACTTGTGTTGTGTGGGGCAGTGCAAGAGAGTGCAAAGTTTGTTAATGGATAGATGGTTGCTTAGAGTGTTATTTGGTGAATAATTTGGTTAAGCCAGAGAGTAATTGGGTTGGGTGAGTGACCCAAGAGTCCTTGGTGACTTTCCTTCACCTTGGTGGCCTCATAGCTTGACTTGGGCATGGAATCAACAATGGATGCCTACGGTTGGGTGGAAAATTGCTCACACACAACCAGTTTCTTGGAACCTTTCAGTTAAAAGATAAGTGTTCCATATATTATTTTGAATTTATGTTATCATTCTAAAATTAAGCATGTATTGTGTTAATGTATGAACTTTGATGTGGAATTCCTTCTTTAAATGATGTATCTGCCTGCTTACTTCATTGCGTTATTTTTTTGTATGCACTGGTGAAATCGAAAGGTTGTAAAGACTAGTGGATTCAAGATTTCATTGAGTATTTCGAATTTGTAGTTGTATTGGCATGAATAATTTAAAATATTCATGTATGTTGTCATGGTCAACATCAGGGTCCTTGCGAAGTTCAAATTTAACCCTTTTCCTTCAAATGAAAGGGCTTCCTCTTTCAAATCAGGATAATGATTAGGAATCATGGCTTCCTCTCAAAACTGATATGCATTTTGAAAGAGATCCAATGCCCCCTTGTTCCTTTGTTTCAGGGTAAAAACTTTGAAATCAACCTTATGGGCCATGTTTGGATAAGGCTTGATGGCCTTTTATTTCATTTTCAGGGTGTTCCTTAAAGAAGGCCTATTATCCTTTATCTTTTTAGAGCTCCGTTTGAAGTAGGTTGATGGCCCATTTTCTTCCATTATGGGGTGTTTATTTGAAAGAGGAATTTCCTTTCAAAGTTGGGCAATATATTTGAATGGGTCCAACAGACTCTACTTTATGTTGGGCAATATATAAATAATGTAATTTATGTCGTCAACATTTCTTGCGCCATACAATTACTTTGATTGGAAGCCAAAGATTCTACTTCTACTTAGAGGAAGAGGTTTATATCGAATAACCATGGAAACAAAAATTGAACCCACGTCCGCAATCGGGAAAACCAAATACTTTAACCACATGGACGAGGCCTTTGGTCTCCTTTGCATGTCCATCTCTCCTTAATTATTGTTTCATGTTGAATCTTCCACTACTCCAAATGAGGTTTGGACCACTTTGGAAGGTATTTTCATAAAACAGGACGATATGTGTGGCCACATGTTCGAGAATGAGTTAAACTCATTAGATCCAAGCATTTTTTAGAATATCCAGGACATCTTCATGAAGTTCAAATCCTTATTGCTTCAACTAAAAGGACGTGGGATCGATAAATCAAAGAAATAAACATAGTTTACTCTTGTTATTCTATCAAAGTTGGGCCTGGAATATTCCATGTTTGTCTCCACTTTTCATACAATAAGGATTACATCGGGTGCAACTTAAACAATGCCCAAATTGGACATATTCATTGAGTCCTTAACACATGAGCAAGCCAAGCTCAACAAGATGGTAACAATCAAGAGCTCCAAAGCGCATTCACTTATTACACATGAGAGTAGAAAATCCAACTCAAAACACAAACATAAAGGAAAGGGAAAGAAGGATCCAAATCTAAGAAAGAGAGGTAACTTTAAACCTTCCAATGAATCTTCCAGCTCTAAAGCAAGAAAGGGAAAGCAAGGGAAATAAAAGTGTGGTTATTGAAATCATTGTTACCATCATGAGTCCTCTTGCATGAAGAAAACCATTTGTATCATGGTGCAAACACTCCAATATAACAATTTTGGGGACTTCATTTCTGAAAACGCCAAGAAGAAGCAAGAAGAAAAAGCACCAGAAACTCGAGGTAATGCACATGCTTTTATTGAAATTAATCCAGGTGCATGGATCATTGATTTAGAAGCATCACACCACACAGTAGCCACAAAATATGTTGTTTCATATTTAAAAACATGCACGGGTCCACCCATTCTCATGGGAGATGACTCTCTATTAGAAGTCTCTGGACAAGGGAGATTGGATCTTGAAAATGGAAGTTCTTAGAATGTCTTACACATTCCTAAATTCTCTGTAAATATACTCTTTGTGTACCAAATCACACATACATGCACAAGGAAAAGGGTGTAATTCACACTTGATTCCATGACATTATTTGACATGGAAGACAACTCAAAAATTGTTGTAGGTGAAGTAGATCAAAAGTCTAGATTGTACACATTCTCTAAACTTGTTGCTAAATCAAATTCTATATTGCTACTAATTCATGGAAATGATGATAGTAATATTTGGAATCAAATATTTGGCCACTTAAATTTTAGGTACATGCAACAACTCAACAAATAGGGTATGGTGGAAGTTTTGTCGAACATACAATTTTCTGAAGGAGTTTTTCAAGGATGTGTTCTTAGCAAGCATCCGCTGGAGAAATTTGAGAAAGGAAAGGCATGGAGGGCCTCCTCTCCCTTGGAGCTTGTTCATAGTGACCTCATGGGGAATTTCCCTCATCCTTTCATAAGCAAGGCCTGATATGTGTTGACTTTAATTGATTATTCGTCACAGTACACGTGAATGTACTTTCTCAAGAAAAAGTATGAAGTGTTTGAGCATCTCAAGGATTTCAAACCACATGCAGAGAAGCAGTCTAGGAATATGATCAATATTCTATGCATAAATAATTGGGGGGATTATGTAAACAAGGATTAACAACATATTTGTGATGAAATAGGTATTCAGTTACAGCACATGGTTCCATACACTCCGCGGAAAAATGAGTTAGCTGAGAGGAAGAACCAATATCTGAAAGAGATGGCAAGTTGCATGCTACATGAAAATTCCATTCTCTATAAAATCTGGGATGAAGAAATCAATTGTTCCACATTCATAGAAAACCAATATCCTCATAAATATGTGAAATACATGACTCCTTTTGAATCTTGGAGAAGTAAGAAACCAGAAGTGAAACACTTCTACATTATTGGATCATGAGCATGGGCCCACGTACCTTCAAAGAAGAGGAGGGATTTGGAGCATCAAAGAATAAAATTATTTTTTGTGGGTTATCCCGAGGGTGTAAAGGGATACATACTAATACAACCTTCAACAAACAAGCTAATCATTTAAAGGAGTGTTCGATTCGAAGAAATTCCCATGCATGCATCTCCAAAACAACATGCAAAAAACTATTTGCTTCCTCTTGTACCAGATAGATGAGATGATGCATCCTTCCACTCATATAAGATTTCATATCTGATTTCAGAATAATATTTGAAAGATCATGAGCATGCATGTGAAGATCCATATCCAAGACCCAAATGGTCACAGTCCACCCTACAGGAAACATACGATCTTGTGGGGGATCCAGCAGATCCAAGGAGGATGATATCCCAATTTGAGGAGGCTACACATGCACTCACAACCATGGAACCAATAATTATAATTTATTTCTATATGGTTCTATCATCATACCCTCAGACCTATGTAGAGGCTGAAGGGAATCCCAACTGGGAAGCAACTATGAACAAGCAGTACATCTCCCTCATCGAGAAACAAACTTGGAACTTCGTTCTTCTTCCTTCACATAAGCAGCTTGTTAGATGCAGATGGGTACATAGTATGAAGAAAGTAGCAAATGGTCTTGTGAGCCAATACAAAGAAAAATTGGTGGCAAAAGGCTTTCAACAAGTTTATGGGATTGATTATGATGAGACATTTTATCGAGTAGAAAAGATAGAGTCCATACAATTATCCCTAACCATTGTAGCAACAAGGAGGTGGGAGGTTCACCAAATGGACATGAATAATGCATTTCTTCATAGTGATCTTGAAGAAGAGATCTACATGGAGCATTCACATGGGTACATACAAAAATCCTCTCTATTTTTCCAACTCAAAAAGTCACTCTATGGTCTCAAGAAGGATCCTAGAGTGTGGTATGCTAAGATGGATTATTACTTACTTTATCACATTTTTATTTGTTGTAAATCATATTCCAATGTTTATATGCTTAGAACTTCTAACTCTTTGTTGATTTTACTACTATATGTAGATGATCTATTAATCACATGTAGTTTAGATTCAATTATTGTTGCAATCAATAATGCCTTGCATGTCAGGTTTTCAATGTCTGACATGGGTCCATTACACTTATTCATTGGTCTTGGAATCGGCTAGGTTGATTCATGAATCAAGTTGTATTAGGAAAATTATGCCAGAGATGGCCAGGCTCAACATGACCGACTGTAAACCGACAACTATGCCTCTCTTATCAGGGTTCAAGCTCGAGGATGGCGGGGATACACCATTAGTGGATTTGACCAAGTATAAACAACTAGTGGGGAGCCTCTTATATCTCACTCACTCCCATCCAGATATCTTGTATGCAGTGGGAGAATTTTCCAGGTACATGTAGGAGTCGCATGAGCTACATTGTAAATATTCCAAGCTCATCCTATGATATGTAAAGGATACTACCAGTCATGGGATTCATTATGAAATAGGTTGTACATTGGACATCATTGGATATACAGATTCAAATTGGGTTGGTGATAGAATAGATCGCAAGTCCACTTCAAGGTATGTTCTTAGTTTGGGGTTCGGTCCCATTTATTTGGTTGAGTAAAACAAAATCAGATATTTCTTTATCATCAACAAAAGTCGAGTACAAAGGAGAGGTCAACATTACCATTCAGGATATATTGTTATAGAACTTCCTCACCGATCTTGGTTTCCTATTTCATTGTCTAATTATCATCTAGTGCAACAATCAGAGCACATAGAAATTTTGCAGAGATCCAGTGCAACAACAAAGAACAAAACACATCAAAGTTCACATGCATTACATCATAGAGTTGATTCATGGTGTGATCATCAACTTGCAGTAATGTCGTTACTCAAAATATACTTTCAACATCTTTACCAAAACCTTCACTGCAGAAGTTCCACTTTTTGTGGGACCTCCTTGGGGTGAAGGACATAACTTCCAAGCAGTTGTCTTTCTTTTTCACATTAGCAAGCTACATCAGAAAACTACGTCACTCCAGGAGTATTTCCTTCGTGAAAAATCAATTTCTCCTACCAACAACTTCTCTAAGCACCGAAGGTCGGAGTCATGAGTTAATGTTGGTCATTGATTTACGATTCTTAGGAACCATTCTCAACCGTTGATCAAGCATGGGTAAAGGATGAGGACATGAGCCATTCACATTTGTCGATCTGAGATACATATCAACGAGTATAATCTTTTTGGAATCTAACCAAAGTGGTTTGGAATACCACCCCTCCAAGCTCTGAAATGATGTGCGTATGACGCGTGAACAGAAGGGACCCACACGGTTTATGTTTCAAAGGTTGATTTATCCCTCACGCAAGTTTAAAACTCTAAAACAATCCTGGTCTTCCATCTCAACCTTTGATTAAGTCATAGCCGTTGGATTAAGCCAGTGGAAGGATAGTGTAAAGGATTGAAGCTAGACCATTGATTTGGTTCCGAGAATCATGCTAACCATCAGATCAACCATTGTGAGAGGTAACCACTCTGAGAAATTTAAATTTGGAAGATTGGATGTTTGTAAGGGATAAATCACCCGAAAGTCGAAGTCTGGAGGACTAGGTTTGAGCCCCCAGTCATGAGTTACAAACACAAAAGCTATGACGCACTGGGAACATTGCTTAAATTAATAAGCCCATGGTCCTAGCTCCTAGACTTGTGAATGTTATTAGAGCATGGAAGTGTTGATAAGCACTCCAGTGGTATTTTCTCCGAAGGAGTTTCAAAACTGCAAAAGTCAGAGTCTTGAAACTTCGAAATCCCGAAGCAAACGAGAATCATCCACCGAATTGCAGATTAAGTCTTGACCATTCAATATAGTATATGCACTTCGATGAAAAACACTCTGGGAAGGTTGAATGATTGCAAAGGTTGAAAGTCCCGAAGGATGAAGTTCCGAAGTAATGACGATCACCCATCTAACGAAATATCAAATATTGATCATCTGATCTACTTCAGAGAAATTTACTCTAGGAGCATTGAACGATTGCAATGGATGAAAGTCCTAAAGGATGAAGTACTGAAGAACATGGCTCCAACGCACATTCACATAAAGGAAAGATAAAAGCGCTTGGGGATTAACTTTGTTTCTTGTAGGAAACCCAAGAAGAACACCATTATTATAGCAGATAGCGGAGTAAAAGATTGATTTTGATCTGTTAGAGAACCAGGGATGCAACAGAAGCATGGGAACGAGATACGGAGTTGATCCATACATGTGATCAACTTATGAGGATGAATCAAGATTAATTAAACTGAGAAAATTACATGATAAATTAATAAAGGAAGAAATTATTTTCTATTAATGAAAAGGTTCAATGATTCATTGTCAAAAGACGCAATGATTCAATTTCACACCAATTGGAAGACTATATAAACGAGAAAGAATGGTGAGATGGTATGTCTTTGTAGTCCAGATCAAAATATCAAAGCAGAAGCAGCGTCCAAGAAGAGGAACAAATGATACTTATGCAATGAGGGTGGAAGGGAGGAGCAAGGAAGGATTCATATCCTTTACTAGATAAGGGAGTTGGTGCTTCCTAGGGTTGGTTCCCTAAAGACAAGGGAGTTGGTGCTTCGTAAGGTTGGTGCCCTAAAGATAAGGGAGTTGGTGCTTCGTAGGGTTGGTACCCTAAAAACAAGGGATTTAGTGCTTCCTAGGGTTGGTGCCCTAAAGAAGGGGATTTGTGTCTCCTAGAGTTCGTGCTCTAAAAAGGATTGGTGTCCTTCATTATTCCTTATATAACATCGTAATTCCTGTTAATTATATTTATATAATTGATTTCAGTACAAGTTCATTGTTGATCTATTTAGGCAATTCATAAAATAACAAAGTAATTGCTAATTGTTTAAACAGGGTAATATTGATTCACCCCCCCTCTCAGTATTTCCAACAAATAGCTCTTTGGCAGTGTATTCAAACTCATCAAGAAGTTTGTTGTCCATATTCTTAGTCCCCTTCTCGAGGTGATAACATTTTTCTAAGTATTCAATATGAAACGATGCTATGGGTTCCTTTCTAGAGTTACAAACATATTTGTTACTCAAATCTATGTTCTTCAAGATCCATGTGATGGCATCAACACAAGGGAACATAACCGCTCGAGATGCCACTTTGAATACCCCAGATCTTCTAATGTTCGTGAAGATCCTTAATTTATCTTAGTCCTCGACATCAGTGGAGAATTTCTTCTTCTTGAACATTTGGTACACATCTCCCTATCTAAGTGCATCCCCTTCTTTCTCTAGGATCACAATGATGCCATCATATATAGCCCCCCAAGGGTGTCAGGTTTATCTTCAATCTATTGACCACATCTGGAGGCCTTGGTGGCTAGCGCTTTACTAGTCATTTTCTTTCTCAGTGACATATCTAAACATGCAAGGAAACAATGGGATCAATATAAAAAGACAAAATCATAATTGGCATACAATTTAATCTATCTAAGTATCTTCAAATACCCAAGGATTCGCTTGAGTTGATGTTGGGTAGAAGATCGTCATGTGATGACGAAAGCATGATAACATGCATGGTGAGAAATTTTGTGGAAGCTATAGAATAAAATGGCCCAAAAATATGCTCAAAAGTCAAAACTAGAGGATTTCTTACGAACTGCTTTGATGACTATCGAAAGAGTTAGTGTCAAATGCTTTGAAAGCCATCGACCAAGTTAGTATGAAATACTTTGATATCCATTGTCCAAGTTAGTATGAAAGGCTCTGGTAGCCATCGACCAAGTTGATGGGAAGGTTGGCGATGAGCCTTTGAGTATATCGGGGGAGATTGTAAAAATTTCTATGATAAGCTTACGTAAATCGGAGAACCCGGGGTCAAATTCCCCATAGTTAATTGGAGAGGTTAGTGCTAATTATTGCAACGAGTAACGAGGTGCATTGGGGACAAGTTATATATAGTATGTCTATATATATTGACAGAGTTGGAAGGAAGGTTTCCAATTGGGAGGAAAAATTTCACCTGACAATCCCCGAAAACAAAATAAGTTGTCTCGCTTCGCGATAATTCTTATTGCAAGGTTTAATCCAAGCCTGGGATTGAAAGATCCTATCGAGGGATTTTGAGACTTGAGTTTGTAGATGATCTCTCGATCATAGTTGGGGTCGCCTTTGTTTTTTGACAAAGCACCAAAGTTGGAAAATTTAGTTTAGGGCCAGGGCTATGAGATCATTTGATCAGAATCTGGACCAGGGGTCAAAATTTAGCCCAAAAATGAAAGTGTTTGGAATCACCTCAAAACGAACAGATGCGCAGCCCTCGTCGTTACAAACCCAACGCACTTCGAACGGGGTCAAACGGACATCAGATGAGTGAGATATCACGATCTGTTCGATTTTCCAAANGGAACGTCCATATGCTGAGGTGGCAGTTGATGATGTGGCAATCATTTATTGGCACATGTGGATGAATCATGTTTCGACATTGGCATTTAATTGGAAAATGAGATGATGCCACGTGGCCCAGGCATGGGCTGCCACATGGCACCGTAATTTGGTTGTTAGTTCAAAAATTTTATGGAGTTTGTGGGATTCGAACCCCGGACCTCCACCTACATCCAACGTCTTGGTAAAGGCCGCCCAATCGGCGTGCCACCACTTGTGTCTTGTTATATATACCATTTTAAATATATTTAAGTTTGATTTAATTAAAAGTCGGGCGGAGGTTCGGGCTGGGGCTTAGCCCCAGCCCCCGTTCCTATGCACCTCCCATGTTTCCACTCCACAGAGGAATGCGTGTGCACATTTTCAAACGATTAGCCCGACCCCATTCTCCCGACACTTGGTGCATCCACGCTTGGACACTTGTCCATTACCCATACGACTTTAAACTTGGCCCTTTTGTGTGTGGGACGTGGTCACATGGCCATGCGCTCAACGACTTGTGGTTAGGGGGGCTAGGTTCCCTAACCGTTCTATATTTGCACGGTTTTTTGATTATGTGCTCGATGCTAGGTTTAAGCACGTCAAAACACGCGTGGGCTAGGTTGGACGCACAGAGGTGCATTTTGGCAAACCAGAGACAACAAGCTTGAAGGAGGAAAATGACAGGAGGCCTAACTTCTTCATTTTTTGGCCAAATGAGGTGTCGAAAAATCCCAGCTAGGGGTTTTTGGACGTTCTGAATCCATTGGAACTATTTTCAAAGGCATTTGAAGACTTCTTTTGCAGGTTTTTCACCATTGAAGTTTTAGAGAGCTCCAGGGAGCTTGAAGCCCCCATTGATGGAAGCCATGCTCAGATGAGCCAAAGTCTGTTTTCTGTGAATGAATAGTCATTTTTGGCTAATTGTTATGCTCTGAACACATTGGGATAGGTTTCAGATCCATTTGAGGACTTTTACAGGTGCTTTTTCCACAAGGAAGCTCAGGGAAGCTCAAGGCCACATGTCGAAGAGGTCATGCCCGGATGAGCCATGGTCCTTTTTCAGACTTCTATTAGTCATTTTTGGGGTTTTTATGTATTCTAAACCCAATGGTACAGTCATTAAATCCATTGGAGTTGAGCAGCAGCTTTTAAAAGAATATTTGACAAACTAATCCCAGAGAGCCTAGTCCATTGATGGAGGCTCAAGGAGATGTAGCCCGGAGAGGGGTGAACTCCTTTATCATCTTGTTATTGTTGTGAGTTTGCTGGTTATATTTGCTGCAAGATATGTTTGTTGTGTATTTATTTAAAACACATATTTAATCTTACAAAGATCTCACACATAAATATTTAAAAGAAGCATGAAATTGACACATAAAACTTCTTGCATAACTA
>JASDQU011402254.1:23181-34953 GCA_032191745.1 Picea mariana
GTCTAAATATCCTCTCCATCCTCTTGGATGAAACTGTCCTGGGTGCTCCTGTCGACATACCTCTTAGAACAACCTTCTTCCCATCCTAATCTATGAATCCCATTTCCAAGGTTTGGTAGTTGGTAGTGATTTTTCCCAAGGTAATCATCCACTGAACTCCTAACACCACATATGTGTCCGATAGGTCAACCATATAAAATGTGTCTCTTGTTGTGTAGTTTCCTAACTTCATCTCTAAGTTTGGAACTCTATCTAGACACTCCACTGTGTGGCCATCTGCTACCGCAACATCAAACCCCTCAAACTCCTCTGTCTGAAGTGCTCGTCTCGATACTAGTGAAGCTTCGATGAAGTTGTGGGTGCCCCCACCATCTATCAGGGTGATTGCCCGTTGCCCCTAAATAATCCCTCTGATACAGAGGGTATCATACCTAGGAACACCAGAAAGGGTCACTATGACTCCTCCCTTTGTTGGTTTCCTCTTGTTAGCCTGCTCTGGCGGTTGTGGGACTACTAGAGGATGGGCTCCTACCGGTGTCGGTGGTCTATGGGGAGGTTTCTCCTCTGTTGGTGCTGACTCCTCCTTTGAACTAGTGAATCCATTGTCCTACTCCTCCTCCTCACTGTCCACGTTGTCTGTTGCTACCTCAATATAATGAATCTCTCCCTTGCCCATGCACCTATGGCCTAGGACCCAAGGATCTCTGCAGTTGAAGCAAAGCTTCTTCCTCATAAGCTCTTGCCTAGTCTCATCATCCAACTTTTCCTTTCCCTTCCATTCTCTCTAGAATGGCTTCCTGTCTCGATCCCTTTGGGGCACAAATGGTTTGGAGAAAGTTTTAGTCTTTGGCACTGAGTTTGCAAGATCTCGAGTGTGAAGGATGACATTCTGCAAAGTGGGAGGTCTGTATGCCTTCAACCATCCTCTCAAAGGCTCTGTGAGTCCTTCTGTGAATAGCATGATCAACCTGGGATCTAGTATATCTGTCACTGCCACAGCTACCCGCTGAAAATATGTGATGAATGCCTCTGCTGTGCCAGTTTGTCTCAACTGGGCTAGATCCCTGAAGTGTATCTCGAGATCCTTCCTGTCAAACCTGTCCATGATCCTATCTATAAATTCCCTATAGGAGGTGATGCGACTGTGACCCAATGTCACCAGTCCATGATACCACCACTCGTGTGCCTGACCCTCCAAGTGTAAGGTCGCAAAATTGATGGCCTCTGTCTTGGTCATCTGGTTGAGCTTGTAATACATGTCTAGCTTATGTACCCAAGCTCTGGCGGTGTATTTGGACGATCCATCGAAAGAAGGGATGATGAGTTTCCCAACTTTTTGGATGAAATCGAGGTTATGCCCCTGCCATTGTTGTGGTACTCCCCTCTGCGACTCTCTGGGGCAGTTCCTGAGTCTGAGTCCACAGTACTCAACTAAGGTCATGTCCTGATGGAAGTCACGACCCAATGTTGCGTACTCCCTCCTATACTCTGCAATGTCGTCTACATGAGTGGGTGGCCTCTGTGTTATCGGTGGCGGTGCTACTACCGAGGGTGCCCTCTGGAAACTGGGAAACAAGGGTCTAGGAATCCTACACGCATAGGTGTATGTGCGAGAGGATAACTGGGGTCTACTGCCTGCTCCTGAGTTCCCCTGTGCTGCATGCAAGACTTATGTGTCTGGGGTGCCCACTCTAGCCAATCTATCAACCACCTGTGCCAAGGAATGAGACATGGTCTGTTGATTAGCTAACATATCGTTGATACCCTGCATGAAAGTTGTCTCTAGATCTACAGGGGCCTTGCCATTGCCCTCTGGTCGCTCATATCTGTCTCCTAGCGTCCTCTCTTCCTCACGCTCAGCCTCACACTCTGCCCTTCTCTCTGCTTCTCTGTGTGCCTCTTCCTCTTCCTCTGATCTAGGAGGAAAAGGGGGAAAATCAGGCCTATGCCTTCTTTCCTTATGCGTGTTGTAAGTGACATATTTGTCACCTACGTGTTCATGACCCTCTAGGTCTTCTGCTACACTCATTGTCTTTAGTCACGGGCTAGCATGACTAAAGCTTTGATACCACTGTAATGTTCCTGGCTTGGCTATTCTAGGAAACGCTGCTAATGTGTGTGTAGGATCAATGGTTTACAACATATAAATGATCATACAAATAATAAATGTGACAAAGGACTGCAAAGTTTGTATTATGATATCTCTGTGGATTACAAAATGGACGAATGTGGCTGAATAAATTGACAATACTTGACTAGATCAACAGACAAAGGATCTTATCTAGAATACAAATAAGCAACTAAAAGATAATACCCAGAATATGGGAGCACTGCGGAATCAATGGATGCGTTAGGACTATGGCAACTTTGACGATAACTTCTGGAAGTCTGGAAAGTTCACCCTGGGAGCTATACTTCTCGGAATGGCCTGGAAACTGTCCCAAATGATGCACCCTGTTCTATTCCTCAGTACTGGTATTTGTTGGGCCCTCTACTGATGAATCTAGACCCCAGATGGATACCCCTAGGGGAATGCGCCCCTCTTCTTCTAGCAAAATGAGTCCTAGTGATTCCACTGTCGGAATCGGACGAGATATGTCTTAAAATGACTGCCTTGGTCTACTGGGAAATGGGTCGGAAGGGTTTCTGTGAATCTGGTCTAATGCTCGCTCTGGAACCCCAAATGTGCCCACCAAAAGTGTCACATGTCCAAGTCTGGAAAATGCGTCCCAGTTGATTCCTCTATCGGAATCTAATGAGGAACCAGGCAAAAGATGCGCCTTTCCCTCCTCTCAAATGGGTCGGAGGGAAATCTCGGAATTCTCCCAGGATGGGATAAGTCGACTAAAAACCCTCTCAGAAGTTGCGCCCTCACTCTGGATGAATGTGCCCTTGTTGTTGAACACTGTGTAACCTGAATGATCTTCCCAGTGACTAGGGTGTGTCTCTCAACACCGAAATCAGCCACTAGTGTCTTCCTCCTGGAATCCACTGAACTATCTCTCCTGAGATGCGCCTCTTCTCCTTAATGACAAGTCATAATCTGCATAATAATGAATTAGGTCGTTGATCCTTCCTTTATAGCTTTCCAAAACCCTAAATCATGTTGAAACCCTAATTCATTGTTGACTTCCAAAACCCTAAATCATGTTGAAACCCTAATTCACTGTTGACTTCCAAAACCCTAAATCACTGCTGAAACCCTAATTCACTGTTGACTTCTATTTTTAGCTCATAATGACTTAAAAGCGCTTTTAACCCTTTTTAGCTCAATGTCACTTTCTGAATATAACACCTGTGATTGGAGTGACCTCTAGTAACCCTGTTTACCCCTCTTTGGCCCTGGCTATAGTCTAACGGGGCAGTTTAGACCATTAAGCCTCCTCTCTAGAGATCCTATTTGGAAAGGGACATTACACGACCCCCTTCCAACACCCTTATTTGGGATTTACCCCATTGGATTCCACTTGTCACCTAGATCATTGTGATACACTTCATCCATAACCCATTTTCTGTGTGGTCCCACCCGCCCCTTTTTGTGTTCCCTCTTCATCATGGCCCACACCCGTAGCCACTATAATATATAAATTAAATTAGAAGGTGAGAAGTTAAATAAGCCACAAGTTGGTGAACAATAACTTTGTTAAAAGTATCTTGCAAAATTTTATCCAAAACACTTACTTTGTTGTTGAGGCATATTTTGTTGGAAACAATCAAACTAGAGAAAATGAGGTTTATCGAAGGCAAACACATTTTGGATAATTTGTGATCATTTTTTGGGAAGACATGGAATGGGCCATAAGACAAGGCACAGAGGCCCTCTTCAGTAAGACATAATTTGGAAAATCCTAGTGTAGGGTGGAATGATCATTCATCCTTGTCATGCTAAAGATGCTTGGATTTGGTCTTTTTTTTTTATGTAGTTGTCAAGTTTTATTTACAAAGACCATGAAACATCTTTCTATCAATAATGAATTATAATTATGAAAGTTACAAAAATATGATGAATTTTTTACATTTACAAGAATATAATGAATTGCAATTTACTTACATGTTTTTCATATATACAAGAACAACATAAATTATAATTATGAAGATTACAAAAATATGATGAATTGCAAATATAAATAATAATACAACAATTTTTTTTAAAAACATATAGCATACTTATACCGAAAAACTATATACCCAAAAAATGAAATCATAATAATCATTCAAAGGAAGACATTCTTAAAGGCTTCTTTGTGCAATCAAAGTTCATTTTACCTATAAAATTTCACATCTCTAATACATTACTATCCATATAACGCTATGTCTTTATAGATTTTTAAAACTTTCAATTGTTTTTGTTTGTAATAATAGGTTTTATTAACCAACGATAATGTATTGGGTGTAATGTACATTGACATATTGGTTTCTTTACTTTAAATCTTTTTACTATATTTATTTTAATTTTATTTATTTTTTAATAAAAAATAAATAACATTTTATGTTTATTAAATTATATAAATTTATTTTAATTATTAATTTATTAAAAAGTTTTTTAAGTTTAAAATAATTAAGATTTAGAGTAGTTGGTGATGAAGTATTTTGTTAAGATACTGAGTAAGTGAAAATTATTGATTTGAAATATGTAGGACACAATAATCAACCTACATTATAGAACACCTTAATACTCCAAATGCAATAAATTTTCATATACTTAAATGGTTACATTAAGTTATCATATATATCAATATTTATTATTAATTTTATATCATATATATGATTCTATAAATATAAAATAACTATAATCAACCCACGTTATATAACACCTTAATGCTCTACTTGTAATCACTTAAATTTTCATATACTTAAATGAATACATTAAGTTATCATATATTATTATTTATTATTAATTTTTAACAATCCACATTGTAGAACACCTTAATGCTCTAGATACAATAATAGAAATTTTCATATAATTAAATGATTAACATTATGTTATCATATATCATTATTTATTATTATTTTTTATTTAACTTAGTATATTATGATATATTATTATTTATTAATAATTTTTAAAATAGTTAAATTGAGAAAAGATAAAAGATATTATATTTTATAGAACATCAAACATACAACAATAAAAGTTTTTAAAATAAAATAAATATTTTAAAAATTAATGTTTTAAATTTCGAATAAAAGTAAAAAAAAACTTTAGCCTAGAGACTTCAAACCCCTCAATCACTCTCCCCTAAACCAAAAAACCATAGTTAACTCCTCAATCACTCTCCCCTAAACCAAAAAACCATAAAAAACTATGTAATATTGATGAACATATTAATCAACTTAATAAGAAAACAAACAATTACTTAACTAATTAAATTCCATTCAATGTAACAATGAAAGTAAAAGAAAATAAATAATTGTTTAACAAATTAAATTTCATTCAATGTAAGTTTCAAATGTAGGTAAAAGAAAACAAACAATTATTTATTAATTAAATTTCATTCACTGTAATTAAATTTCAAATAAAGGTAAAAGAAAACAAACAATTACTAATTAAATTTCAAATGAAGGTAAAAGAAAACAAACAATTATTGACGAATTAAATTTCATTCCATATAAGTTACGTGAATAAAGAACATACCTATGTTATTTGAAATAAATTTAAGGTTAATAAGGAATACATTAAATTTCATTTAATGTAAGTTTCAAATGTAGGTAAAAGAAATTCATTCAATGTAATTAAATTTCATTCACTGTAATTAAATTTGAAATGGAGGTAAAAGAAAACAAACAATTACTTACGAATTAAATTTCATTCCAGGTAAGTTACGTGAATAAAGAACATACTTAATGTTATTTGAAATAAATTTAAGGTTGATAAGGAATACATTAGAATATTAAAAATTATACTTTATTTTAACATTTTTACTCATCCCATATATCGTTTCTCATTTATAAGTGAATTAAACTATGATTTACACTAAAATCAACCGCCAATAACAACTTGAAATAAATTTAAGGTTGGTAAGGAATATATTAGAATATTAAAAAATATACTTTATTTTAACATTTTTACTCATCCCATATATCGTTTCTCATTTCTAAGTGAATTAAACTGTAATTTACACTAAAATCAACCACCAATAACAACTTCAAATCTTATGATATGTATCTSATTTCTCAGTGAACTAAACTGTGATTTACACTAAAATCAACCGCCAATAACAACTTCAAATCTTATGATATCTAGAACATTAGTTGCCCCAGTTTTAAGTTGTACGCAATACCCAAATATCTTATGAAAACCAGGTCGACTAAGTGTCAGACTCAGACGTGAAGGCTTCATGTACGGCTCTCCAGCCCAGAAATACTAGCAGTCGGTAGAACCCAGTGATAAAGAAATTATAATATTAAATAATAGGTTTAGAACACCTGTCCTTTCGACACTTCCGTCAGTTATCGAAATGTCATTCATTGTTATTAAAGTTAGGACGTTATGATTGCACGACCGCCAACTTACTGACAAGCTCACGCTGCAGGTCTGAATTTCAAAACGAACTGACAAGTTCACGCTACAGGTCTGAATTTCGAATCTCGTTTCATCATTATTCATCATTCATGAGACTCGGATACGAAGGAAAATAAAAACACAGAATTTCGCTATTACAAGAGATAGAACAGTGAATTTGGACATTACAATAAGAGGTGGACCAATTAAATGTATACCAAAAATATAAAACCATTCAAAAGCCAGCCTTCTCAAAACCATGCAAATCGCTGGCCTTGATTGAAGATTTCCGTAACACTGCGACCTTGGCAAGCTTATCGGCAACTTTCCATGCAGAAGTGGGAGTATTATTTTCGTTATTCATGTTGTAGTCCATGGATATGCTCTGGGAACGTGTTATCATATTTACCATCGAAGGAGTCTGATATTCCCTGCTGAAGCTGCTGTCAATGCTCTCTCCTCGTGTCGTTGCCCGTTGCCGCAGATGAGAATTCTGAGCAGACAGAACGTACGCTCGACCCGAACGCTCGTAAGTTTGCCGGTTAATCATTCTGGATTGAATTTCAGTAAGCTCCGCTTCCAGTTCTTTGCAAAGCTCGTCTCCGGTTACACTCACTGCAGCTTTTGCTCTCTGCAGCACCTGCTGCGCTTCAGACATCTTGGAACGGTCCGCCAAAGACCTCGCCTCGGCTATTGCCTTCCCTGCTTTCAGCCTGTTTTTCTGCCTTTCCACCTCTAAATTGGGGCAAGCTACTGCACGGTCGTGGACGGCATCAGGTCTCGAAATGGACAAGACTTGTTGTTCTGTGTGCATTATTTGCTGCGAAACCGGATCTCTGTAGGTCGAATTAATGCCAATAATGTTCATGCTGAAGTTTTTGGTAGACGGAATCTTTAAATCGACAAGAACGTGCCTGTCTTCGTCTGCATAAAGGTCCCCGAGCTTAACAGTACCCTGAATGCCGTCGGCGAGGATGTCCGTCTGATAGCTCCCGGCGTGGATATTTTTCAACTGAACGCCGTCCGATTGACGTAAAATCGTCAATTGTACATCCTGGACGACGACGCTCAGCAGACCCCCAAGACACTGCGCGAAGGCGTCTTGTACAAGGGATTCCGCCTGTATGAAGGAGAAAGTCCCACCGGACTCCTCGGAAATTCTATGCATCGTCGCTGCATCGTGGTCGACACCGAAGCCGAAAGCGTGGACAGGAATCTGACCATGCCCATGCCGAGACGACTGTCTGAGCGGAGCTCGCCTCTCTGTCGCGCTACGGGGTGTCAAGCAGTATGTGTTCTGGCCGTCGGAAAGCAGCATAATGCTGGCTACGGGATTCTTTTCCCGGCGATCTTCCAGAACTTTRGCGCCTTTGTTCAAACCCTCGCCGATATTTGTACCTCCAGTGCAGACCAGCCCGTCGATCACACGCCTCGCCGATCTCTGTCCGTCGGGACACATGCGTCTTAACGGGAGAACTCGCCGGGCAGTTGACGAGAAAACGACGACGGATAACCGGTCGACAGGGCTGAGGTTGGAGATAACAAATGTCATTGCCCGTTTCAGGAGCGTAAGCTTTGTTCCCGACATGCTTCCGCTTACATCCAGAACGGTAACCAGATCGATCGCCGCCCGGCCACGCGACGTTAAGTTTGAGGAACTCGTTTCTGTATTTTGTGGTGTACGCTGCGTAGCCTTTAGATGTACAAGAGCTGTTAAATTGCATGTATTTGCGGCAGCTACAGCTTCAACTTCGGGATGTAAGGCTATTTCAATGTTTGTGCTTTTGATTTCATGCAAGCAGCTGGTTCCCCGGCCCTTTTCCTCATTGTTTGGAGTAAAATTGGTACAGAGAGGCTCATCATCGTCGTATGAGGCCGGTTCTGAAGAGTTCGGCTGGCCGTCCCCTCTAAAACTTGCGATGGATTCGTCTAGAATTCTTAAGACGGGTTCCATTCGCCTCTGCTCCTCTTCGGCATTTCTGAGGGCTTCCTGTTGTCTTGCAGTCATCATCCGAGGTCTAGGGTTCGAGCTTTGTCCCGATGTTTCTCCATTTTCAACCGGTTTAGTCCCATTCTTGTGAAGGCCTGTAGGAACTTGCCACGGGACCTCGTTCCATGTCGCTCGACATACGGGACAAATGAGATTTCCGTGTCTGACATTGGAGGCGATGCAGGGAAAATGAAATGCATGCGAACACTCTGCGGTGAATATTGCGTGGCCGTGGCCCGGCTTCATTGTCTCCAAGCATATTGCGCAGGTGCTCTGGAGGGCTCATCAATGATCAATGACGATGAAGCATTAGGGTTGATGTAACTTATCATTCTTGCATCATTTATATTTTCCAACGAGAAAACATGAATAATAATCATGTCACATACATAAACTCTATTATTATCCTGCAAGTTGCAGCATATTCGGTCATCACAGACCGGACAACATGTGGTCATCACAGACCGGACAACATGTGAGATAATCAACAATTCTCTGGAAAATATAAACAACTTTAAAGGACAAGAGCCGGAAGAAATCTGTATAGACTTAGAGAAATTTTATTATAGGGAAGATTGAAGTACGATATTGCAGAAATCCAAGACTCAAAAGAACAAGTGAATAAGAGCTGAAAGGACGAAGAGAAATGGAAACCTTCACACACACAGTTGTCACAAACCAGCTGTCCAGGAAAACAAATAATGCATGTCTTAAAAAAATTAAATTTCTTTATTAACTAACTGGTTTCGTGGAGCATGTTAGTATACAGTGTTTTCAAATGATGCCAAGAAATTTTCCACCAATTCTTGATGTTAGAGACCACATGCTTGGCATAAATTACTTGGGTATTTGTCAGAAATAGGCAAGGGCAAAGCAATCGCTTCAAATAAATTACGAAGGTGGATCAGGATGTTTCTTGATAGAAATCAAGATGCTGCAGGTATGATCCACGGCTAAAACTAAATAAGATTTATATTTCTTTAACAATGCATTTCACAGACGCTGCTAGCTTGATCGTCTCAGAAACGTGCAAAACAACATCAACAAAACCATATTCATCAAGAAAGAGATAACTTACACTGGAAAACCGTGAGGTGGAGCGGCGACGGCCCAGCTTAGAAGGCGGAGAGAGCGACGACAAAGGAACGAGCGCTTCGTTCAGAGATTCACCCTCTGCGCTTCGCATACTTCCCGCGATTCGACATTGCGACCTAGGGTTTGCAAGGTTTTGACATCTTTGCGTTTGACTGGCAGCAGCAGGATCGGCATTTTCTGAAGGGAGATGGTCGAATTCCCGAGCGGCCGATGCACAGACTGTGAGTCCTAAGGCGGTTCGAACCCGCCTCCATCCGCTTCCCATACTAGGCTCTTCAGACCTGACTGGTTCTTGTCCCTTACACTCTAATACAAGGCAGCAGGCTCCCAAAGCCTTCTTCATACCATTTTCATTACTATCGATCAAACCACCATCGCCGAGCCTGAAAGCAATACATCGTTGAAATTTTTCAAAATTAATAAATTTGAATATCTTTGTCGCCCGATTTTTTATGGCCTCTTGCTCGCAAAAAGTCAAGAAGTCGCCTCGGTTTCAGAGTGGTGGGAGATGTTCGAGGACCAGATTAAAGCCTGCAAAAGGTGACCGTGACCGTGACGCTCTCGCTCTCACACACCCAAAAATATTCGCATTTACAGTCACCTTATTAACTCTTCATGTGTCCACACTGCAAGTAGGGAGGGAAAACAGCAGTTTTTCTTGCCAAGCATAATGCACACTGCTGTCCTTTTTACTACTCTCGGTCAACTTAGCGAATAATCCTTCACAGTTGGATCCTGAGCCACAGCTACGAAACGGAACGGGAGTGGGGGCTGCGTTATCGATAAAAGTGGAACCAGACAGCTTCGATATGCGATCGCAGCGCTATTATTAAATCGCATCATGCGGATGGCTGCCCGTAAAATACGGAGTGCACTACAGTGTAGACTCTACACGGTACACCCTCCACCTGCAGCGCCCACGAGATACGTGAAAGCGCTCGGTTCCATGCATGGTGGGCCCGCCCCTGTAACACCTTGCGGTAAATTAGGTCAACCAGAACTAAACAATAATAATTCTAACAGAATACCACCTCCACCTCCATGTCATTAAATTAACGAATATTGAGCGCCTCCACCAACTTAATGAGTAAAAGTTGGTAATTGGTCTATAACTTGTTTGAAGGGCGACCAAACAATCCTCAACCACCTCACATCACATGGGATCGTACGTCATGCTTAACTTTTTTTTTAAGTTAGAAGTTTGAACATTGTTGTTCAACAAAATTACTCATCGGAATTAGTAAAAAAATATAAATTTCACTATTTTTTAAAATTTTGTTTAATTATTTTTTTAATTTGGTAAAACTTTTGTGAAAGTTATAATTACATAATTTCATTTAATTAATGGAATTTTTGGTATTTTTTAACTATTTAAAAAACTCTCGGTCAACCCAAAAACCTCATCTATTATTTTTAAATCAATTAAAATTTGAAAAAAAAACCCGTAAAAATTTGAGTTTGTCTATTTTTTTAACTCACTGCATTAGTTATCAGTTATAAGGTATAAACAATAATTTTCAGTTATCAGGTATAAACAATATACATGATTCCCTATCTAATTAATTAATTGATTCGATATCATTAAAAAACAATTTATGTTTTCCTTCCTATTTTTTAACAAAACGAAATCAGCGTGAATAACTTAGAGCGATTATTTTTAATAAATATTTTGTGTTATTTGATTGACATAATTTTATCATTCAAATCCTTTCCATGGTTGAACAATGCTATAAAAAAAACCCAAATTTATATTAAACTCGATCAATGAAATTTTATTTCCAAATCTATATAAATACGACTTATCAAACTTCCCAGTCCATCAAGCATATTGTGATTAGCTACTAGCACAGCGGTGAGAACGCCGAAAGGTAGCGTCTGAGAACGCATGCCTCCAATACACTAAGAACGCGTGCTCTCAATATAAAACGTTTGTGGTAATTTGTCTATCTATGGTAATATGAAACGTTTGGTTGCATTAGGTTGATAAATGGAACGTGGCAATTACATATCCTTACAGTAATTTTTTAATGTGATTAGGTAAATGTTAAAAAGTAAACATGTTAACGGATGACTTGATAAATGCAAGAAAGTTATGAACAATAAATCTAATCCATTGATTTTGGAGGACGACTAAGAATATGCCGAATATGCCAGCATCTTCAATGCATAGCCATCATATTAGGGTTTA
>JASDQU011402254.1:40618-80014 GCA_032191745.1 Picea mariana
TTCAGGGATTAGTTAAGGAAATCAGTCTTGGTTTTCTTCGACGACATATTGATCTATAGCCGGTCATGGCAAGAGCATATGAGGCACCTGGATGAGGTATTGAGCATCATGGAGGCATAACCATTATATGACAAAGAGTCCAAGTGCAAGTTCGGTATGACAGAGATGATTTACTTAGGCCACATCATCAATGCACAGGGGGTACAGGTGCACCAAGAGAAGATCAAGGCCGTTTTGGATTGGCTGACGCCTAGGAACGTGACATAATTGAGGATCTTCTTCGCTATTATAGAAGGTTCGTTCGGGGTTTTTCTCAGCTTGGAGCACTACTGATAGATCTTACCAAGCATGGGGCCTTCATATGGACCGAGAAATCATAGGAAGCCTTTGATCACATGAAGGAAGTCATGGGCACTTGTCCAGTGTTGGCACTACCAGACTTCACCTTGCCATTTGTACTAGAGTGTGATGCATTTGACGAAGGGATTGATGCAGTTTTGATGTAGGGAGGACACCCCATTGTATTCAAGAGCCGAAAGCTTAGTCAACCTGAGAGGTTGTACTCCATTTATGACAAGGGAATGTTGGCAATCATGCATGCCTTGACCAAGTTCAGACAATATTTGGTGGGCAACAAATTCGTGGTCAAGACCGATCACAACAGTTTGAAGTATTTCCTTGAGCAGAAGGACCTCAGTGAGCACCAATAGAAATAGGTGACAAAGGTACATGCATTCGACTTTGACATAGAGTATGTTAAGGGGAAGAAGAACATTGTGGCCGATACACTATCGAGGAGACCTGCGACATGTTCTTTGATGGAGATTTCGGTAGATTGGAAATCCCACTTGTTAGTGGAATATTCCAAGAACAAGTTCGCTTGTGAGGTGATGGATGGGCAGATACAGGATGACCAGTATAGGGTCATTGACAATGTCATATTTTACAAGGATAGAGTCTACTTGGTGCTAGATTCAGGGCTCAAGAAGAAGATCCTCACCATAGTTCATGATTCACCTCTAGCAGGCCATCAAGGGTTTTTCAAAACCTATAGACATATCAGAGAGAGGTTCTCATGGAAGGGCCTCAAACAAGATGTTATAAGACATGTAAGTGAGTGTGTGACTTGCCAGCAAAACAAGTCAAAGAGTTCTCTTTCGGCATGGCTACTTCAGCCACTCCCTATTCCAGAGCAGAAATGGGAGAGTATATCTATGGACTTCATCACAGGTCTACCCAAGGTCCAGGGTAAGGAATGTATCTATGTATTGGTCGACAGATTGACCAAGTTTTCTCACTTCTATGCCATATCGACATAGTACAACGCAGTTCAGGTAGTCGAGCTTTTCTTCTGGGAGGTCTTCATACTTCATGGGTTGCCAAAGAACATCATCAGTGACAGGGATAGTTGGTTCCTAGGGACATTTTGGAGAGAGTTGTTTCGGTTGGTGGGGACAGAGTTGACACCTAGCACTAGCTATCACCCTCAGACAGATGGGCAGGCTGATATTGTCAACAAGTGGGTTGAAGGGTATTTGAGGAACTATGTAGGAGGATAGCAGAGAACGTGGGTAAAGTGGTTATATTTAGGAGAACATTTCTACAACACCGCCTTCCACATGTTCATTGGTATGACACACTTCCAAGCATTGTACAGATATGATGCTCCCACTTTGGTAGACTTGGTCTTCGGGGAGATCAGAGCTCCCAAGGCCAAGGATTGGATCATAGAGAGTTAGGACATTCTCAAGTTGTTGAAATAGAACCTACAGACGACGCAAAACCGATAGAAGATAAGTGCATACATGCACAGGATAGAGCACAACTTTGAGGTTGGAGATTTGGTTTTCTTGAGACTCCAATCCTACAGATAGTAATCTCTGAAGAAGAGTGGGGCCAAGAAGCTCAAGCCCAGATTTTATGGTCCTTACAGGATCATGCGCTGAGTAGGCGAGGTTGCTTACGAGCTAGAGCTTCCAGAGGGGAGCTAGATTCATAATGTGTTCCACGTTTCTTGCCTCAAAAAGGAAGTGGGAGCTTCCCTCGTTGGATGAGGAGCTTCATTAGCACATCATTAGAATTTATTAGCACATCATAGGAGCTTCCCTTGTTGGATGAGGAGGGACAGTTGGAGTTAGTTTCAGAGGAGGTTTTGGAGTTCTGGGAGGGAAAACTGAGGAGCAGGGTCATCAGAGAGTGTTTGATCAGATGGAGAGGGATTCCAGTAGAGGACGCTACTTGGGAGAGAAAGCAAGTGTTGCAACACTTTGGACTAGTATTGCTTGAGGACAAGCAATTTCGGGAAGGGAGGACTGTAATGTCCCTTTCCAAATAGGAGCTCCAGAGAGGAGGCTTAATGGTCTAAACTACCCCATTAGACTATATCCAAGGCCAAAGAGGGGTAAACAAGATAACTAAAGGTCACTTCAGTCACAAGTGTTATATTCGGAAAGTGACATTGAGCTAAAAAGGGTTAAAAGTGCTTTTAAGTCATTATGAGCTAAAAATAGAAGTTAACAGTGATTTAGGGTTTTGGAAGTCAATAATGAATTAGGGTTTCAACAAATTTAGGGTTTTGGAAAGCTATAAAGGAAGGATCAACGACCTAATTCATTATTATGCGGATTATGACTTGTCATTGAGGAGAAGAGGAGCATCTCAGGAGAGATAGTTCAGTGGATTCCAGGAGGAAGACACCAGTGGATGATTTTGGTGTTGAGAGACACACCCTAGTCACCGGGAATATCATTCAGGTCTTCCATCATTCTTCAGCAGCAGTTACACAGTGTTCAACAGCAAGGGCACATTCATCCAGAGTGAGGGAGCAACTTCTGAGAGGGTTTTTAGTTGACTTATCCCATCCAGGAAGAATTTTGAGATTTCCCTCCCACCCATTTGAGAGGAGGGAAAGGCACATATTTTGATTGGTTCCTCATCATATTCCCAAGGAGGAATCAACTGGGACACATTTTCCATATTTGGACGTGCGACACTTTTGGCGGGAACATTTGGGGTTCTAGAGTGAGCATCAGACCAGATTCAGGGAAACCCTTCTGACCCATTTCCCAATAGACCAAGGCGATCGTTTTGAGACATATCTTGTCCGATTCCAATGATGAAATCACTAGGATGCATTTTTCCAGAAGAAGAGGGGCACATTCCCCTAGGGGTATCCATCCGGGGTCTAGATTCATCAGTAGAGGGGTCCGACAGATACACGTACTAAGGACTAGAGTAGGGTGCATCATTTGGGACAGTTTCCAGGCCATTCCGAGAAGTATAGTGTTGGCATAGGGGCATACCCAGGGTTCAATGCTCAAGAGTGCACCAGCAAAACCCTAACTACCAGCCCTTTCAACAACACCTATGAAGCAAATGAAGTCTCACCCGAGGTAGAGGCAGGGGTGGTTGCAAGACTCAGGTATCTTCAACCTTAGCTGGGACACAGATATGTGATTATACTACTTACAGTGCGCCTAGCATCAGTCGACCATTAATATCCAACCCTTATTCTACTTCACAGATAGCACAGAGCATCGCAATATTCACTTAGATCTACAGTATCTCAACACTTAGCAACAATAATACACTAGGTCCTACAGATCATCACTAAGCACTTCACACATACATTAGATCTAACAACCATATATATCTAAGAAGCACATAACATAAGTGAATATATCAAAAGCACATAGCATAAGCAAAGATAAACACAATGACTCAAATCACAGAGCATTACACACAGATTTACGTGGTTCACCCCCACCCTAGGGCTACGTCCACCAAATATTATTCTTTAGTAGTATCTTCAATCGTCGATTACACCACAGAGCACAAAACCCTTCTTTGCAAAGGACAGAAGATCTGTGCAGCTTGCTAGATCCTTCTTCCTTACACTTTAGCACAAAGCCTCTTACAATAACTTTCACTTAGCCTTGCAAGCTTCTTAGGATCATGCATAGAGAATTTACAATCTACTTTCGATCATGCAGATCTAATTATTAGCACTAAGCCATCTACCATACATCCAATATATGTGCTTTTTTCTTTTATCTAGCCTAAGCATCTATTTATACATTACAAAAGTGGGCCTAAGCGTGGGTAAACCCATAGGTCGACATCCCTTTCCCATTACATTAACCCCAAAACCCTAATAGGGCCCAAGAGTGGACCAAGATGCTTCGCTTGGCGGTCCTTCTTTGACTAACTGTCGTAGTTCCAAAGTAGGTCAAAATGACCCAAGTTATCCCAAAACTTGGTCAAGGGCCAACAAGCCCCCAACACTCACCTATGACTCGTCCCGAGTCACTCTGGTCTGCGCAATTCTGCTTCGAAGGACTCGTGCTTGGATCGAGCTGCTTCAACCTGCTGCTTCATTGTCGCATCCTGCTGGATGAATTCCAGGATCACTGTGTCGTTTACTGGTCCTTTCAGGCATTGTTTTGTAGTGATGACAACTTGCTTAAGTTCTGCTTCCTGGCTTTCGATCTCAACAAATAATATGCATGCCTTGTCTTACACCGGTTGGAGTTGCTGAGTTACTTCCATGACCTTGCTCTAGATCATATGTATCTGCTATTGAGCTATGTGTTGTTCATGAGATCATTTTATTCTATCCACTACTGACAGAGCCTTCAACTATGCCTGTAATGTATTCACATGTTTCTTTGCTTCCTAGAGTTGTGACTCTAGCGCCTGTAACTCCGGGTTCTCTATAAGGTTCTCATAGATTTGGGAACTTTGGTTACTGAGCTGCTTGCACTCCAATGCAAGAGATTTCAATCGGCCAACTGTGCTTCGAGCAGTTGCTTCTCGCTGGTCTCTTATCTCCTGGGGGGTCTCAGGCATAACATAGAGTTCTAGATCAGCAATGCGTTGTTGTAGCTTCTGTATAACGTCTTCCAGCTGGGCCACCTTCTGTGGAACTCTCTCTTCAACTAGCACTTCGATAACGGTCAGAGAGCGGAGTTCTCTGTCGACTAGTTCCTTTACTTCAAGTTGCTCTGTGAGCAACTGTTCCTTGCTTTGTTGCAACTCTATTTTCTCTTTATCCCACTGTATTTGAAGAGAAAGTTTTTCTCATTCGACAGCACTACGTTGCTCGACAAGTACTCCCTGTGCCTGTGTCAGAGCCTGGGTGGTTCGTGCTGTGTCTTCTTGAGCTTGTCGAAGGAGAGCTTCAACCATGTCAGCAATTTGGTGAAGTCGGGCTGGTTCGTCTCCCGGTTCTACTATCCCTGCTGTCAGAGGCGCGGTGTGTACTGCGCGGCTGAACTGGAGTGCCTGCTGAACTCCTTGGAGTTCGATCTCTATACAGTTATACATCTACTCCTGCTTCTTTACTATCTCCTTTGAAGAATCATTCACTGATGCAATGATGAAATCAAAGTCATCCAATGTGAGGGAAGTTCGCATCTTGGTCACATGGGTCCTAGGCTTCTTTCTGGAGGATGCTTTCAGAGGTGAGACCTTCCTTTTCTTTGACGACTCTTCTTTGTCCCTAGGCGGTGGTACTTCGCCTTTCTATTGTTCAATTTCTACACCTTTTATTTCTTCGCCATCACTTCCTTCGTCTGGTTTGATAGAGGCATTCCTTACAGATGCACTGTCTACTTCATGAACCTCTTCAGGCTTCTTTGTTTTGCTTGGTCCCGGTGTGTCCAGTACAGTCTCTGGGTTATCAACATCGGACAACTCTGCGGGGTTCGCTAGAATGAGAAGGTCCGCTGACCAATCCTTGGTGATCTCTTCGAGGTCTTCTTCAATCAACTTGCAGTAAGATTGAAACTGTTGCTTATGTTCATCAGTGCGCGTTGTTAAATACTTGAAGTGGCGATCCACGTTGAACTTCATTAAGGGTCTGAATCTGTGGAGCGTATTTGGGGTAATGCGAGGCGTAGCCTGGATGGAGGTCTTTAGTTGGTTGTAGTATACGTGGAAGATGACATTCGACTGCCATTGCTTTTTCATATCGGTCGAGTACCACAGGGTACTGAACCTCATAGCCAAAGGTTCAAATGGCTCAGTCTTTGGGAAAGTGGCACCCTTCGGCATCTCCCATGCTATGAATGCGATCAGTACGAGAAGCCAACTGAAATGGAACTCATACCCTTGGTCTTGCGCTTCCCTGCAATCTAGTTTGAGCTGATTCACCAAGTACTCTGCCCAATTCATCTGCATACCCTTGACGCACTTCCCTGTGAGGTCAACAACGAATCCATTTACTTGGGTGGGCCAGTTCTTGCGGACTAGCTTGCCTGCGATCAGCTAACATGCAAGGTACACTGCGCTGCTCTGAATAGAGGCTAGCTTGTAGCCTCGCGTGCCTTTCTCGACATCTCCATAGGTTTCTTTGATCTTCACTGCTAGTGCTCTGTCGGTGGTCTTTCCAGGATAGAATTCCCGTGGATCAGGTCCTTGCATGCTGAGTCCTGTGATTCGATTAATCAAGGTGGGATCCACCATGACACGACGGTTCAACCACAAGTAGCCTCCGTGATAACAAGACAGAAGTAGCTTTACGCACACATTCACCTCCTGGTGTCTGCCAAAGTGCAAGATCTTCGTGACATTCAACAATGTTGACTGCGCGAGGTTCTAGGTCCAAGATTGCGGGGCGATCTTGGAGTTCTTTCCCTTCGTCTTTGTTAGATACTTGTTTGGAGCGAGCATACTGTAGAATTTCCTGTCGCCGAGGTTGAAGTCGCTAAACTTTAACGCTATGAGCTTGTCCTAATCAACACGAACTATACGCACCCCTTTTGGCAGGTACGCAGTAACCATAGTATAATCGAATTCTCGAGGCACACTATCACGGTTGATTTATCCACATAGAGGGGGTAGGTAAGTAGGCAAAATGCTCAGAATTAGTTTAGCATTCACCAGATCGTCCCTATGTTTAGTACGCTTCTCGTTGACCCGTCGAGACGATCCTGCTTGGGTAGTGGATGAAGAAGCTGCTACTCCTCTTGTCGATGATGCTTGGACTACGGTGGACATTCCTCTTTCTGACATGATTCTCTCAGTCATTAAATCAAGGAGGACTTCTATGATGGATTCTTCCACTACAGTGAGTTTGTCGGACATACGTGCACGGAATAAATAATCGAGGTCACAATGATCTTGGGAACTGCACAGGAATGGATAATGAGGACGTGATGATCACGATAGACACTTGCTAGTCTGGGAGCTTCAATTTCTCAGTTGGAAAAGGTGTTCTTTGGGCATGGCGCGATGAGATAAATAGGTAATCTCAGCAACGGTTGGCTTGCAATGGGTATGGGGCCTCCATTAACTCTGTTCTATCCGTTCTGGCGTTGTCCAATGGTTTGGTGGTGATCCTTTAATGATTTTCTGCCCGTTTGAGGCGGAAGTCAAACAGGTATATCGGTCCAACGGCTATATTGCTTCGCCATGGCGAAGTGACCCATGTTGCTGTTCTGATATCTCGACGAAGCTCAAATTCTGCAAAGTTTCTTTCTGCGATGTTCCATATGGAATCTCTTGCAATTTCGCCCTCCTATTTCACTTTCTAGCTTTATTTCCAATGAGATTCGTCTCAGTAGTTCTTTTCCCATTCTGATTCCTATTTTCCTTGGATATAGTCACTTTGCGCTGCTGAGGTTCTTTCTTAGGGTTCAGGTATAACATCTCTTCTTTATCTGAGATAGAAATTTTAGTCTTCTGTGAGTCCTCTGGCGTTCTGATAACTTCGACATCCGGGTTTCGAGTGTGATATGGCTTCGATCTGTTCTCTTGTTCTTCAATCAACTACGTGATCCTTTTGGTCATGAAGTCTCTTAACTCTTGTCTCTGCTGTTCTAAAACAATTTCTTCTTCCTTCTTTCTAGCTTGATCTCTTTCAATCCAAGGATTTCCAAGTAACATAGTAAATGAGGCATTGTCCTCAATGAATTTGATAATCTCAAAATCTTCCTCTATCGAAGTTTCATTGACGTTCATAGATATCTGAGTGAGCCTTCCACATAGGTTTACCAATTTTCCTCTGAATAACCCTATTCCTCCTAGAGATGGAGTCATAGCAGGCCTCCCTATAGCTTCCCAAGTTTTTTCTATCATAACATTCACCTGTGTTTCCTCATCCAAAACACAGTCAATGTCGAAGTCTCCTATTCTTACCTCGATGCATTCTTTTTCTTTAAATATCTCTGCTAATATAACATGTCAGTGGTCGTTCAAGGTGTCTTCCATCTGTAGTAACATCTTCTTTGATTCTTTTTTGGGTTCTACTATTTCTGGATCTGCTTTAGGGTTTTCTTCGTGCAGACTCATTTTTTCAAGATTAACAATCATTCTAGGGAAATCCAATACTTCATGATCTAGAGCTTTGCAACAAAGACAACTAGGTCTTCCACCAGGGAATTCCTTAGTTAGATGTCTCAGTCTTCTACAATTGTAGCATAGGGTCAATCCTCTCTTTCTTTTAAATGATCCCCAACCTCTTCTGTACTGAGCACTAGGATCATGGTAGTTAGCCTGCAAAAAATTCTTTCTAGGATCCTACATCCATTTGTTAGTCAAAACATTCTTTCTATGCATAGATATAACATATCTATCACTATTCTTATCAGATCTATTCATATCAAACCTTCTTTTATATAATAATGCCCTAGTTTTCAAGCTAGGATAGAATCTACCAAGAATACCTAGATCCATGCTTTTAGAAACAAAAATTTCTACTAGTCTTACTTTTATAGAGCATAAAGATTTCAGATCTAGAATTTTCTTACCTTTGTCAAAGCACATAACTTATAGATCTTACCTCTTTTCTGTAGATCTTGTAATGTCCCCATTTTGGGACATTATAACATTACGACATTTCAGAGTGTTATGCCTACCCGAGTAGCCAGATAGGGGTGACAGAGAGTTCGGGAGATATTGAGAGGTTTATTTGGGCCCGACTTGCATCGATCATCATCAGGATCCATTCCACACAACTGGGCTTTGGTTTCGTTGCATTCCGACGATTTCCGTAATTTTGAGTTATTATGGGTTATATCTTAATTAAATTCACTAAGAAGGTCATAATGGGCATATTACTTGGAGAAACCTCTTAGTGTAATAGCTCATTGGAATCGGGAGGAAGAGTATTACAGGATAAGATGATGATAAGTGACTTTCAGTGGCCGGAGAAGCCATCAGGATGGATAAATCACTTTTTAGAGGCAAAATGGTTAATTAATTAATTAATTAAGTGATATAATCAAGGAATAATAAAACAAAGTAAAAGTCACTTGGAGGGAAAAGGTCAACAACGAATTAGGGTTTTGGGAAGCTATAAAGGAAGGGTAAATCAACCTAATTCATTATGCATTGTTATGATTTGATGTTGAGAGTTCCCAAAGGAGGAGGAGAGCCGACCTTACTGTTTTGTGGATTTCTGGAGGAAACCACCACCGTTGATCGGTTTCAGTGTTGAGAGACACACCCTAGCCCATCAGAGATACCATCCAGGTATTTCACCGTACTTTTCAGGAGTATTCATTGCAGAGTGCGCAACTCAACCAGTGAGGGCGCAAGCTAGTTTGAGGGTTTGGAGAGTTGCACGAGACCCGTATCCAAATTGCAGTTTCCTTCCAAACCATTTGAGATCCAGCCAAGGTGCTTCTATTGAGCCATCTATCATCATATTCTGACGGTGGAATCTTGCAGATCGACTCATTCAGCCATTTAGGGCGCAGCTCTTCAGGACAAACAATTGGTGTTGCATGCAGAGTTTCAGAGCATCTCCGGACAAATCCTTCCGACCCATTTCCTTATTTGGCGAGACGATCGTTTTGAGCCATATAGCGGTAGATTCAGTTGGTGGAATCCTTTTGGGTGCATCCAGTGCTCTAGGAGGGGCGCAAACCCCCCAGGGGTTCAGATCCAGTGCCTTAGAGACCAGATTCGAGATCCGACACTCATCCATTTCAGTCTAGAGGCCAAGGCGCTTCTATTGGAGCAGTTTCCGACGCATTCCGACAGTCCATTCTTCCAGACGAGTTTTCCTAGCTGGTAGCCATTACCGTATTTCTCCGGAACCGCATATTTTTGACGATCTATCCGTGCATGCATCCGATCTGCCATCATCTTCTGATCACGGGTATTTTTATGTTATTTGATTGTATTCCAGTACTGATCCATGAGATCTGACTGACGTTTATATTCTATTTTTCCAGTAGACTATTGTATTTCCACGCTCGAACCATTATTTTACATGATATTGGGCAGTTGATGTTCTCTACTTTTGCATGCATCCTTTATATGTTGTTTAAACCTTAAATATGCAACATGCACATGCAATGACCAACATGCACATGCAATAACCCACATGCACATGCAATAACAATTAAGATCTCAAACATACAACTGAAACGCATCCAGAAACCCCCAGTGTATCAGATCTGCAAGACAGAATAGTAGATCAGTAGCAAATATCTCGATCGACGGAATCAGGGATATTTCAGATCTGACCTCTTTCTTTCAGGATCCCCCACTTTTTCTTTTCTTAGGGCATAAAGCGTTCAGATCTAGCTTCTTTTCTTCAGATCTATCCTTCCTTTTTTCTTTAGCACTGAGCTTTTCAGATCAAGTGGAATACTACGCACTAGGGTATAGATCCAGGCACAGAGCTTCCACGGTCTCTAGATCGAATCTTTGCATGAAGATTTTCTTTCTCAAGTCCCAACAATCACAGTTTCAGGTCCCGATATTGCGCACTTCAGCAGTAGATCTATGCACAAAGCTTCTCTTTTCCTTACTTCAGTTCCCAGCAATCACAGTTTCAGGTCCTGATACTGCGCACTTCAACAATAGATCTATGCACAGAGCTTCTCTTTTTCTTACTTCAGTTCCCAAAAATCATAGTTTCAGGTCCCGACAACAGAACCATTTGTTGGCACAGGGGCAGATCCAGGGTTCAGCGCTCAAGAGCGCACCGACAAAACCCTAACTACCGACCCTTTTGGCAACACCTGCGAAGCAGATGAAGTCTCACTTGAGGTAGAGGCAGGGGTGGTTGCAAGACTCAGGTGTCTGTAACCTTAGCTGGCACACATATATGTGATTATACTACTTACAATGCACCTAGCATTAGTTGACCATTAATATCCAACGCTTATTCTACTTTGCAGATAGCACATAACATCACAATATTCACTTAGATCTACAGTATCTCAACACTTAGCAACAATAATACACTAGGTCCCGCAGATAAACACTAAGCACTTCACACATACATCAGATCTAAAAACCATATATATCTAAGAAGCACAAAGCATAAGTGAATATATCAAAAGAACATAGCATAAGCAAAGATAAACAAATTGGCTCAAATCACAGAGCGTTACACACAGATTTATGTGGTTCACCCCCACCCTAGGGCTACGTCCACCAACTCTTCTTCTTTATTAGTATCTTCAATCGTCGATTACAACACAGAGCACAAAACCCTTCTTTGCAAAGGACAGAAGATCCACACAACTCGCTAGATCCTTCTTCCTTACACTTTAGCACAAAGCCTCTTACAATAACTTGCACTTAGCCTTGCAAGCTTCTTAGGATCATTCACAGAGCATTTACAATCTACTTTTGATCATGCAAATCTAATTATTAGCACTAAGCCATCTGACATACATCCCATAGATGCGTGTTTTTCTTCTATCTATCCTAAGCATCCATTTATACATTACAAAAGTGGGCCTAAGCATGGGTAAACCCATGGGCCGACATCCCTTTCCCATTACATTAACCCAAAAACCCTAATAGGGCCCAAGAGTGGACTGAGACACTTCACTTAGCGGTCCTTCTTTGACTAACTGTCACAGTCCCAAAGTAGGTCAAAATGACCCAAGTTATCCCAAAACTTGGTCAAGGGCCAACATATAGCTCCTAGGGCGAACTTTCCAAACTTCTAGCAATTATCGTCAGAGTTTCCATAGTCCCAGCACATCCATTGATTCCGCAGTGCTCCCATATTCCAAGTATTATATTTTAGTTGCTTCTTTGTATTCTGGCTAAGATCCTTTGTCTGTTGATCTAGTCAAGTTTGTTAGTTTATTCAGCTGCATTCAACCATTTTGTAATCAACAGAGATATCATAATACAAACTTTGCAATCCTTTGTCACATTTATTATTTGTATGATCATTTATATGTTGTAAACCATTGATCCTACACACACATTAGCAGCATTTCCTAGACTAGCCAAGTCAGGAACATTACAGGTTGAGTCCACGAGAAAAAAAAATGTTGAAAATGATAGCTATGACTACGATAAGGGAAAAGAGAGGAATCCAACGGGATAGGTCTCAAATAATGGTGCCAACAAGATCCATACTTTTTTTTTCTACTCTTGTGGAGTTATACTCCAATCTGAAGAATACTGCAGTGAAAAAATGCCCAAATTCTTAACAGGAAGAAATGTGTAGAAATTTCCCAACCCGAATGCAGGAGACAGTTGAATGGAAATAGATCTTGTATGTTCTATTTTTGTTTCCATCCCAAGGGTTAGGGTATTCAAGGGTTCTACAGATAAGGGTTTTCCCTGTGCTATAGCTCTCTGATATACGTGTGGGGTCCAACAATAGTACTTGGACCAATATTCCAGGGCATCAACTAAAGAGGCTAGATCATGCCCTTAGCCATACTACCCAACTACCCAGGTACTAGAGAGTATCTTCCCGAGTGTTGTTCTCGGTGGCACTATAGCAGTCTGGCGGCCGATCGATTTATCTATGGAGGGATTCAGGAGATCTAGGTTGATCTATATACAGGTGTTGTTTGATGCTCTACCACTCAAAGGGGTACCAACAGGGGTTATAAGGGTGGCCAACATATGTGCACTTAAGTACTACTTGTATTTCCTGCGTGTATGAATCCCTGACCACAATTTTATGTGCATAACGACAGATCTCTGTAGCTTTAAGACGCCAAAATACGTGTCTTCCCTGAAAAAAAAATTAACCCACAATTTTTTGCTGAGGAAGGTGCTCTGATACCACTTGTAATATTCCAAATATAAAATAGTATGCAAAACATAAATAATTATCTATAAATGGCAGATAAACAATGATATAACCAGAACAATACCAGAATAATACCACAATAATATCGGAATAACACCAAAAATAACACTTTGATTACTAAGAGAAATGTTCACTTGCCTCTTCAAGGGGGAAACCTTTAGTAGAGCAGAGCTCTATTACAATAATATCCAAGACAAACTTCTCATACCCTCTACTCCTATTTATACTAAATATGTCTATTCAAAAGAACAATCTAAAGGAAGATCCTTCTAGAAGCGGAAGCTTCTATTAGGTCTTCTTACATTTGACTTATTCTTCCTTATTTCTAGGCCTTACTAATATTGACCTTTATTACATGGAAATATATTATTCTACCTATGTGAAGGGTTAGGTCCCTAACAAAATTTCAGACCAAGTCTCTCACAAGAGAGAGAGTTATGTTTAAAATGAGATCTTATGATCTCTATTTATACAAAATTTAGATAACATAGCTTGTCCACAAATTAAGGAGTAAAACACAAGATTAGTGGTCAACAACCCTATCTCCCCACTTAACAAAATAATATTAATCAATTCACTTAAAATTTCATCTTTTGCACAAATTAAACCCTAATTTAGGAGGACATCACCCCTTTAGGGGACGTTTTTCCACTTTGAGGAGGTCATTGGTGTTGGAGAAGCATGGGAGGGCCTCCAAAGGCCATGTTTCAAGAATCTAGGCAATCTCATCATGGTGAAGACCCTCTTCTCCTCAAAATGTCCAAGTGTAAATGAGTGGCACCTCACCACCAAGCCCTAACCCCCCTAGGTGACATCATGTATCTAGAAGTGATGTTTTTCCTCTCCTAGGAAAAACGTTTGGCATGTGGGGGATAGGCCATGTTGTCCAAGTCATCTTTGAGGCCTTCCAATTTTGATCTATCTCATCTGACATGCAGGCCCCTGACATCCAACATGTGGGCTTGTAGCCCCATGGAAGCCCAATCTAGGCTTGTTCTCCCAAAAATGTCCACCAGCTAAGTCCTGCAAAGACAAATGAACACGCCCTCCAAGGATATCAAGTGATAACATCATGATAAGTTAATCCAATCAATAAATAATCCATCCAAGCATGTGCATCAAAGATCACCATATCAAATAATTAACATCTCAAAGACACTATGCAACTTGTCAAGCTTAATTATGGGAGGGTTGATGAGGTGTCCTATTGGGTAGATCTTGCCCTAGGTCAAGGAGAGCTTCCAAGAGGTCCCTCTCTTATCCATGTAAAGTGTATGAGGTGGATGGGGTCAAGACTCAATGGGCATAGGGCTCATGACATACTAGGGGTCATAATGCCTGATTCATGGTTGCCTTTGTATAGGGTGTGTGGTACCTTCGTCCACAATGCACTTTTTCCAAACCCATCATTTGCCTTTTATCTTTCTTTATTTATATTTTCTTTCATAATAGTATAAGGAGAGATTGAAGGTCACTGCCCCGGCGTGGTGACCAAGTGGTGGCAATGTGACCCACAAATACCTAATGGAAATGGGAAGGTTGGCTTGTGATGAGACCCCCTTTCTCTCAGTCATGAAACTAAGAGCCATTTCCCTAGTTTGGTGACCAGATGATGACAATTTCATACCACTAGATATCCATGGATGTTATAGGTTGGCTCGTGATGAGACCTCCTATCCTTCAACTAACCTTTTAAGCATTTCTTTATTATATGTGGGTCCCCTTTATTCAAAGATAAGCATTTTATTTCTTTCTTGGGTGATCCTTGGGCGAAGCATCCAGAAGGTTTAGATAAGGATTTTATCTTTTACCCAACACCAACCCCTTTGGGCATTTAGCCCCCTATTCCCATAGAATGAGGAACAACCCCTTCTTGGGTCAATACACCCTAAAATACCAAGAGATAAGGAAATAGAGGGGGATAATGATGGAAAACGCTAAGTATGGTCGGGAACAATACGATGGCTCATCAAGGGAGTTCCCAATAGCAAACCCATTCCCAAGGAAAACCACTTACTAGGGCACAATGTCAGTTACCAAGGTGAAGCATGGAAAAAGGCATAATGTCCAAGCACATGTCATGAAATCTATAGAAATCTAAGATACAACACAATCAAATGGATTAAATATTGAAATTATGCTCACCATAATACTGAATTGTACCTCATGGAGCAAGGCCCACTACCTTCCAGAAGCCAACTGGTGTGGTGGATGCCAACTGTAAAACTGTGACCATCTGCGGTGGTGAGTGGGTTTTCCATCTTTGCAAAGGGTACTGCTGGTCATGTAGTCTCTTGGCACTCCATATCTGCAACTTGAGGGCCTCGACACATCATATCTTTAGTTATCCACAAAATGGGGTTAACATCTGGCTTCTACTTGGGGACATGTGCTCGTCGTAGAGTGCATGAGAACCGCAATATCTCCTGGTAGACCTGTGCCTGCATGTAAACATCAAATTGTCAAGTCCAGGATGGCCTAGTCATCCTTGTTCTCATATGATGATAATTACAACCCACTAAACTAGAAAATGAAAATTTTGACATTTTTGTTTTCTTAAATTTCTAAACTAAGCATGAAATTAATATGCAAGTATAGAAAAATGAAAATGAGATGCATCTAAACTAACATGAGAAATCAAGATGCAAATGTAGGGAAAACAAGATAACTTACCTACTTACCTGGGGCCTTGGGGCCCTGAATATCATGTGTTGGATTATGTCAGGTGGAGTCATACAACCAGTGCAACCAACTGATCATCAGACAAAAACATTTCCCCCTATGCTTAATCATGTGAAAAAACAAAGATAAGTCCAACACATAGTAATCATGAGCATACATAGACATATAATCAATCACGAAATAAAACTCATGGAGATGGGTGGGAGGGAGGAAATACTGCTGAAAAGATAAACTACAATCTCGATCATCCTGGAACTCCCGCCTGCAAGCATAGACACAAGCCCGATTTATCCATCTCTGGAGTGGACTAGATGATGTCGCATATTCATCCTCACTTAGAATATCATTGCTCCCTAAAGGTTAAGAAAGGACAAGAGATCCAAAGAAAACCCTATGATTTCCAAAACAAGAGGAAACATGATAAGGTACAACCTTAGAGAAAAAATCCTCCGTCGGAATCAAGAAACGTCTCTTCTTTGTCTACAAATCGATGCCCAAATTCTCAACGTGAAAGTACTTTTGTTTGGTAGTATGGAACTCGGATTGATTTGGGTGGGCCACGACCTGGTGTCTATCAAAATCTGAGTATGGTGGTTGAAAATCATTCTGAAACTGCTGTGTCAGGTCGTCCTCGAATGGGTGGAACAAATCTATGACCATATCATCAGGTTGATACATATATGGACCATCTGGATATAAAAAGAAATCCTCCGAAGAAATTATTTCTGTATCCATTATCCGAGATGTGCCTTCAATGTCATAGATAGGATCTTCGTAAAAAATGAAACAATCCAAATCCCATCTGCATCTCCCAATCTGTATGAAATCATCAATGTGATCATCAACTATATCTAGGGGTTGTTCCATGATTTCATCTACATCATAGAAGCTAGTTACTTCTTCACAAGACTGGATAACTTCATCTTCTTCAAAAGGATAGTAGAGGACAATGTCTTGTTCAGATCTTATGCAAGATAAAATTCATCGAGATCCTTTTGGTAGTTTTATTCATTTGCAAAGGGAAGTTCATCGATTATTTGGTATCCTATCTCGTTGCGAATGTCATCATCAACATGTTTTTCAACCCTACTTGAGAAATCCTCCATGATGGGGCTATCCATTTCTTCATAAACAAGGGATGAAAAAGGTGAAACACCTTTAGTTGAGGTGTCGACATATTGTCTCTTTTCAAGGAACCTCCTTTTCTTCTTAGCAAGTTCCTTCATAATCCTAATGCTCCGAGGTATTTTCATCATGAGGGGCTTGATCCTCAACAAATGGTGGAAATGATCAAAGGAAAAGTTCTCATCCATAGAGTATTTGTCTTGAGCCTGTGGAAATTTTTCAAGAGTTTGTGGTTCGTCACAATTTTCTTCTTCTTGATGGATATCTTCTTGAAATGACAATGCCCTAAACTCATGAATTGGATTCAATGGATAGGATCTCTCTCAGAAAACATTCTCAAGGTACTAAATGGTGTCTTCCACTTGCTAGGATTGTGGTCCGAAATGTTTGAGAAATGTGTGGACAAGGATGGTCAAACCCTTTGGTATAATGTGTTTAATAAATTTTCTTTGTTTCTCATTCAGTGATATCAAGAATGATTCTGTCAATTCATCTTCCTCTTCCAAGCCATACCATTCAAGAAATTTAACAACGTTGATGACATGTGTAACAACTCAGCATGGATTACCATCAAATTTTTGGATATCACTCCATGCTTTAAGCAAGTGATAGTTTGATTTCCCCATGGTTCATCAGCGGAGTGGTTGGATGAATCTAAAGTGGGATCATCAAAGGGATGAAGAAGGATAAGGGAAAAGTGGGTTTTGGGAAGGTGGAGTTGCCAGATGAGCTCATCAATAAGGGTGGAAAGGGAATGTCCCTTAGGTGGAGTCACCAGGTAATCTAAGGGAAAGGATTTGGGATAGCTTACCAAAGTGTCATTAGGGTACGAAGAAGATTCAAAATCTTACCCGATAGCAGTGCCGAAATTTTATTGCGCAAGTTGTAGGTTTGGAAAATCCCGACCCAAACACGGAACAAGTGCTACAACTTGGGAATCCTACGCCCAATGTCACCTTGATGTAGATCTCGCACTTCAAGGGTGACTAGGTCACTCTAGGGAGGCAATCTCGATGACCCTAGGGGGATTGAAATGGAGATGGAGGGAAGTGGAAATGAAGCCCCTATAGGTCAAGTCTAAATGGAAAGAAAGGTAGGGAGATATGCCTTGTAAGTTAAGAAATGCCTGCCCAACATGTATAGTACTTCTCCAGATGATTGTACCTACCCAAGACACAAGAGAACACACTTTGAAATGATATATGTTAGTTGGATCAACAAGTTAATCTTTCTGTCCCTAATTTGCAGCAGTAGATATCAGCTTATATCAGCAAATTAAACATCTAAAATCAACATATAAATATCTAGACTATTTGAGTAAATCAACATCAAATTTAACAATGAACATAGGCTGAAACAAGGCACTTAAGAAGCTAGATAATATGGTTGTTGCAACAAGTGTTTTATGCAGAAAAATGCAGCCTTATGTCTGTATTATTCAGTGGCAAACAACAACAAATTCAACCATGAAAAAATGCCAAGAACTATCTCAAAAGATGCGCCCTAGTTAGTGGAGTAAATAAGCAAAGTTAGAAAGCTAGTCTATGGTTAGATTAGGAGTTATGAGAGTGTTAGTAACTAGGGTTATGCAACCCTAATGGCTGTAGGTTAAATTTTGTAACAAAAATTAGAGTATTGGGAGATAAGGGACACCCTAGTGGGGGAAGACTCCTCTCAATGAGACAAATCAACTTCAAGCAAAAGAACTTTTAAAAGGTCAAAGATTATGTTTCCCAAGGGAATGGTTTTATATCTCCAATATAAAAAAGAGTATGAATATTGGGTTAATGGATTCACAAGGAGCTCCGAGAAGCTACCTCCTTGGGGGTGTAAGCCCCTTTGCTCCCCAAGGCAAGTTTATCTAAGCTAGGGTTTAAGATAAGAGGGTGTATGCCCTTATACTTCTCTTAACAAACCCTTAATCAATGAGATGAAGCAATAAAATGATGAAGACTATGGTGGGGGTGTATTCCCTTATACTTACTACCTAGCTCCTAGCATAACAATACTTGAACTTTAAAAATGATAGCATAATAGTAGAAAACCATACCAAGATCAAGATAAATGCCAAGACAATCCACCACAAGAGCTAGAAAATAACCTTCCAAGGCTAGCACATCACTTCTTCCATTAACCATTCATAACATAGCCATAAAACATGTGCACAAGAGCTAAAAGAGCCAAGGGGGCCAAAAATTTCAGACCATGTCTCTCACAAGAGAGAGAGTTATGTTTAAAATGAGATCTTATGATCTCTATTTATACAAAATTTAGCTAACATAGCTTGTCCAAAGTTTAAGGAGTAAAACACAAGATTAGGGGTCAACAACCCTAATCTTGCCCCCTTAACAAAATAATATTAAACAATTCACTTAAAATTCCATCTTTTGCACAAATTAAACCCTAATTTAGGAGGATGTGAGCCTTTTAGGGAACATTTTTCCATTTTGAGGAGCTTGTTGGTGTTGGAGAAGCATGGGAGGGCCTCCAAAGCCCATGTGTCAAGCATCTAGGCGATCTCATCATGGTGAAAACCCTCTTCTCCTCAAAACTTCCAAGTGTAAATGAGTGGCACCTCACCACCAAGTCCTAACCCCGCTAGGTGAGGTCATGTTTCTAGAAGTGATGTTTTGCCTCTCCTAGGAAAAACGTTTGGCATGTGGGGGCTAGGACATATTGTCCAAGTCATATTTGAGGCCTTCCAAGTTTTATCTCTCTCATCTGGCATGTGGACCCCAAACATCCAACCTGTGGGCTTGATCCCCATGGAATCCCAAGCTAGGCTTGTTCTCCCAAAAATGTCCACCAACTAGGTCCTGCAAAGACAAATAAACACACCCTCCAAGGATCTCAAGTAACAAAATCATGATAATTTAATCCAATCAATAAATAAGCCATCCAACCATGTGCATCAAATATCACCATATCAAATAATTAACATCTCAAAGGCACTATGCGACTTGTCAAGATTAAGTATGGGAGGGTTGACGAGGTGTCCTATTGGGTATATCTTGCCCTAGGTCAAGGAGAGCTTCCAAAAGGTACCTCTCTAAGCCATGCAAAGTGTATGAGGTTGTTGATTATAGTCTTTCTGTTTAGCCATTTACCACTACAGATTGACCCTGGTTCATAACCAAGAAGCTTCCCAACAAAATCCCTTAAGACTATCGGCCCCTCTGGTTACCCACAAGGCAACATAGTACACAAAATGCATTGCGCAGTCTCACCCAAGATAGCTCTTATGGGTGGCTACAATACTTAGGTGTTTGCAACCCGAGACTGAGCGAGATGTGTGCTTGTATGTCACAACCTTTATCTAGTCTATTTAACATCTTGTGATAACATTTATTCTACGTATGCATGTAAAATACCAGATCTACTTAATCACTTCATTCATTCAACATTCATCAATTAATCAGACACAAAGATACATTCATTCAATCCCACAACACAGTGTTACCGTGGTTCACCCCCTCCTGGGCTACATCCACATAGATCTGGTTCTTAGGCTTTTATTATGGTTCAAAAAGATATCACAACGCACGTGTTTACATTCTTAGGTCTCACTCTCCTCAAAAACTCCTCGATCCTTCTGAGGCTGACTAGATTGTACCAGGCTCCTCAAACTATGATATAACCCTCAGGATCAAGTCGCTCATTCCCTCCCTAGTGATTCATACAGTTCTTACAATACCCTTCCTCTCTCCCCCCTCTGTCTCTCCCTATTAGCCTCTCTTGTCCCACTTTTCTCTTTAGTACTACTTATTTATATTTCCGGCTCACCAGACATTACAATGTATTACAAAAACCCTAACCCTAGCATCGTTAGGTCTTCCATGCATGCACGCGTGCTTCTTTTCCTTCCAGTTGTCGCTTTCCTCTTACATGTCTGTCTTCCCAAAATAGCCTTTCTTTTTTATTCGGCTTGCTTCCAACAGGACCCCAACACTAACATTTGGCTCATCCCAAGCCACCTAACTCTGGTGTGCTTCATCTATCTCTCTTGCGATCACTTGGAACTTTTTTGTGAGCTTCGTTGCTTGCGTTTGGGATTGTGCGGTATTCTCCTTGAGTGCATCCAATACCCGCACTGCAATCTTGTCGCTGACCATCCTTTCACACTCTGCCTGGGTTTGTGCCATATTGGTTTTGGCTTCCTTCGCCTGTACAATGACCTCTACTGCTTGCTCCTGGAGCGGTTCCATTTGAGCCTGGCGCTCCTTTTTCTGTGTCTGCATAGCTATGAGTTTTGCCTACAGTTTCTTCATATCCTACGCTCCTTTGACACGCTCCGTGATTGGAATTGTCTTCTGCCTCTGTTTGAGGTCTTGGATAGCTATGCTTATCCTTTTTCTTTCCTGATCCCCTTTCTCTTCCAACTTCGTCCAGAGTTGTGCTACTTTTTTGAACAAGTCGGTCACCGCATGGACTTGTCACCCTATCTCCTTTATCTACGTTGTTTCCTCTTGCTTTCTTTGCTCCTTCACCTCTAGTGGTGTGGTAGGTGTGAGTTTCTCCCAGAAGTGATTGATCTCCCATTGGTATTGATCAATTATCTACAAAATCTGATCAATCTTCTATGTCACCGTAAGTTCATCCATCTACGCGTTCTTTGGGATTCTCTCATCTGCTCCATCCTATTCGTGCGGTCCTTCTCATCTTTGGTCTCGAGCTTAGCCTGCTCGAGTACCAATTCCAGATCATCCAGATTGTCCTTTGTCTGTTGCAATTCCACTACATCTATGCATGCGCGAGATTGTACCTCTTGTATGATGCTGACCTGCAGTTTATACAAGGCGTTGGTTGGTATGTGCACCAATACCAACTGTATTTGAGCCAAGTCCTTTAAGGGTGTCTTCCCCACAATTTCATCCATGCATAACACGCTGGGTGTGATGTGAAATGTCGACCTCAGCCGTGTTGTTGTCTAGATCTTGTCCTGCTCAATTGAGCCTGCTTCGCCTCCTATCTGTGATGCTGATGGGACCGTTCCTACATTGCTTTCGGTTGCCTGCGCTTCTCCGATCTGCTTGATGAATTGACGTATGTGTGCCAAATCTTCCTCAATTATTTCACTTTGGCATGCAACATTATCGAAATCCTTGACTGTGCGATCCTGGATCATTTGGGCCACCATGTTCGCATCATCCTTGGTGATCGTGTATTATGGGGGATTTTTGTGTGCCTTCACCTTCTTACATGCACCACCCGTCTGGATGAATGACCTCTTAGTCTGGCCTTGCTCCTATAGAGTATCACTTGATGTAGTTCCCTATGTTGTCTCAGCCTATTTCTGTTGTACCTGTGGCACGTGTGTGTTGTTCATCTTCCTCGCCTAGGTGTCTATCTTGGATTTCCCCCCTTTTTTATGTTGTGCATTGGTCTGACCTTTCCTTGGTTTCTTGGGCACTGTTATCTCCTCGAAATGTGTCTATTCCTATCTTACCACCTCCTCCTCTATCTTTGCAGGTATTTATCGAATGAGGACTGGAATTCTCCAGTCATCTTCCCAAACCTTAATGGCCATCTCTATGTCTGCCTGCTTGATGCAGTAGTGTAGTTGTAGCCATTGATTATCGAGATATTTCCGCACCTAGATCCACATTACATGTCTAGTGGCTTTGAATTTGGCTATGCCCTGATACTGTGTGGTTTCTTCTGGTGTGACCCTCGAAGTGTTGGCAATGTTGTCCTGTATGTCGCTGAGATAGCCTTCGAATATGGTTGCATTCACTTTTCTATTCTTGGGGTCTGAAGCAGACCCCAATGATAAGTATTGAGCTCCGTTCTAGGGATTAGGTCTAGTGGAAAAAAAATGAATACTTTAGCTCCTTCCATCCGATCAAGGCTACTAGGATGAGTAGTCATGAATAATGAAATTATGTCCCCAGATCCTGCGCATCCTTGCAGTCGTCTAGGAACAAATTTAGTAAATACAGGGCCCAACTGAGTGTGGTTCCCTCTTCACATTGTGGTACGAATGCGACAACCCTGACCAAGGATTCCTCCTTGCAACATTTTCTGAGTAATTTACATGCCATGATTTTTGTGGCCATTCTTGTCATGACATCACTAATATGCTTGATGATGATTCTGCATGACCCCCTCTTGGTGCCATATTTATTATTCATTTGCTCGGCCAGTTCCTTCTCCTTCATTTTGTCCTTAAGGAATTGCGCGAGATCCTCACCCCGTGATGGCAGCCCTGTCATGTATGTGATGAGCTCTATTTCTATTGAGACGAGTTGTTCCAACCACATGTATCTGCCTTTCCCGCCATTTCCCCTTTGTAATGACTGTTGGCCTTGTCTCCATCGGGCTATCACGGTCGAGTGTGCGTGCTCATTCTTTTTTTCGGCACCCTATACTTCTGTTGTTATCTTTTGATGTCCGACACAACATGACATTTTTTTTTATTTTTTTATAAGGTGCTAAGGGGTTGATTGTCCCTATACAACTTCAGTTGGCTCCCATTGATCATGCCTCTAATTTTTGTGCCTCCTAAGTCCTTCAACTATACAACTCCCCCATATGTGACAATTTTTACTTCGTATGGTCCTAACCTGTGCATTTTAAGTTTTCCTGGATGCTAAAAGGATATACCGTCATACATCAACACTAAGTCTCCTTCCTTGAAATTTTTCCTCTTGATATGTCTGTCATGCCAAGATTTGTCCCTTGCTTTCTTGAGTTCTTGGTGGAAGCCTACTAGAATCCTATCTTCCTCCATGAGCATCAACTGATTTACCCTATCATGTACTACGCCTCGTTCTATCATGTTCGTAATCACTGCTATGCATAGACTGGGTACCAAAAATTCTAGGGGCACCACCGCTTCTTGTCCATATACCAATTTGAATGGTATTTGCCCTGTCAACTTATTGCATGTGGTCCTGTATGCCCACAATAATACTGGTATCGTAGGTCCCAATCATTCCTATTCATGTTACAGATCTTCGTCAGTGCATTTTCAAGGATCTTGTTAAAGGCTTCTACTGTTCCATTTGCTTGGGGATGATATTGTGTACTCTTTTGATGATGGACTTAAAATTCCTCAGTCATAGCCTTAATAGTATTGTTAATGAAGTGAGTACCTTGGTCACTCATCAAACTCATGGGGAAACCAAATCTGGTGATCACTTGTTTGAACAGGAAGTGTGTTGATGTCTCTGCGCTGCAATATTTTACTGGTGCTTCTTTCGCCCATCTTGTCAGGTATTCCGTCGCGGTGATAATGTACCTCACTCCTATCCTTTTTGTTGGTGGGTTATTTGGTTCCACAAAATCTATTGCCCATTTTTCGAATACCTGCAAAGTTACTTGTGGTCGCAGGGGCATCTCATCCCTTCTATTCGGTTTACCAACACTCTGACATATATCACATTTCTGAAAGTACTCTTTTGAGTCTCTGTGAATGGTCCGCCACCATAGTCATGCGTGCAATACCTTCTATGCGGTATCTTTGCCTGCGTAATGTCCTCCTACTATTCCCTCATGGGATTTTGATAAAATCATTGGTATTTCATTTTCTAGCACACATCTTCTCAAGATGCAATCTACGCCCATTTTTTATAAGTGTCCTGCAATCAGTTGATAGTCTATCACTCAAACTACCAGGCTTTTCTTCTGCATGGTGTTATATTCCTGTGGCATAGTCCCTGTACTCAAGTACTGGATAATGTCTACGAAGTATTCATTGACGATCTGGACTGAAAATAAATGTGCATTTGGAAAGTTGTCCTCTAGATTTGTAGGTTCCTCCCCATTCGTGATCCTTGACAATTGATCAGGTCCTGCGTTCAACTTCCCTGTCTTGACTATTACTTCAAAATAAAATTCTTGAAACAACAATAGCCCTCTGCAAATTCTCCCCCCCAACACTGGCTTGTTGACTAGGTATTTGAGCATTGAATGGTCTGTGAACATCTTGAAATGTTTCCCCAGTAAGTAATGTCTGAACTTTTGAAGCGTGTAGACCATATCTAGGCCTTCCCTCTTTGTAGTGTTGTAGTTCTGCTCCAATTATGACAGTTTTCTGCTAGAAAATGCTATAGGATGATCCAATTCTCTTGCTTCTGGCTGCGCTAGAATAGCTCCAAGTTCTATGGCTAATTCATATGCATGTACATGGAATGTCTTCTCCCAGTCTGGGACTACTAGTATTCTGATTGCTAGTATTTATGTGGCGAGGAGTGTTTTCAGACGAATTCGGAAAGACCGCAATATTATCAATTGAATGTCGACGTTTCGGATCCATATCGTCACCCAACCATAGGCCAAAGCCACCCTCCGAGCACCTTAACCTTGACTGAGAATTACTCTGGAAGCAAACCCTAGGCTAGATAGCCAAACAAGGTGTAGTGCATCTTCCTCCAAGGATAATGCACCAACAATAGCTGATCAGATAGTTCAAACCCTAGCCAAGATATAGTCCAAGCCAACACTGAAACTTGTTGCTGTAGCAGCTGCACCTGCAGCTCTCCTCCACACTTGTGCACCAAACTGGGAACTGCAGTGCGCACCAGTTTCTATCTGCAATTCTGAGATGTGTCAAATGAGAACTGGCGCCCTGTATTTATAGTGGTTCTGCCAGATTTGCTGGGGTCGACTTCTCCTTCTGGGTATATGTCTGTTCAGTATATTATTATTAATTTTGGCCGACTTCTTCTCTTGGAGGCTAATAACCTAATATAAATTATCTTCTTGAGCCGACAAGACTTCTAGGGTTATTAGCCAACTCATTAGGGTTTTCTCTTACTTTCTGGAGTCTCCTATTCTCATCAGGTTCACACATGGAGGTAAATACCTCCCACAGCTACCATAATATTAACACTCCCTCCTAGCTAGGGAGGTACTACAGGTAATGGTCTTGAGCACAAAAACATACCACTTACCCGGTAGCATCAACATAGTCATCTAGACTATCTCATGACTAGAACATGAGCATCACCATCACCATTAGCTGCATCATCTCTCGAAACCATACTTCATTTGAGTAATTAGATATGATGCTGGATAAGTCACTCACACCATAAAGTGACACAAGAGCCATTCTTATAATCTAGAAGAGTAAATGCTCTGAACCATTTTCTGTCTAGAAAATCTCTGTTCATCATTCGTCTGGATGATGATGATCTCCAATAAACCACTGATAGTCTTCAAGGCAATTAGAATAAAAAATAGAACACAATTGTGTCTATCCATAGTAGTACATAACTACAATCCAGTGGTACACTACCACACCAAGTAATAGACAAGTACTTGATCGACAACGTATAATCACGAACAGTGGAACATATCCATCACAGTAGTCTTCATCTACTGTCATACAGTCTTCATAACAAACATCTGATAAAAACCTGCACAGAAACAATGTTATGATATAAACTGAATCATCTGGGACAATATTTCACTCACATTTGTGAGCTCTGAAAGAATATCTGCCTCAGAGTAGAATAATGAGATATCTGGACTATTCTTCTCAAGCAAGGAAGAATAACTGTCCTGTCTTATGAACCTGGACCATTCCTCACCCTGGGCCATTCTTCCTACACTAATCAAAGTGCACCCTGGAGAGAATGTATAACCCTAAGGAATGCTGAGCCTGGACCATTCCTCCTACATTAATCAAAGTGCAACCTGGAGAGAATGTATAAACCCTAAGGAATGTATGTCCCTGATTGTTGAGCCTAGACCATTCCCCACCCTGGGCCATTCCTCCTACACTAATCAAAGTGCACCCTAGAGAGAATGTATAAACCCTAAGGAATGACTGTCCGGACCATTTTCTCTGTTAACCACAAGAGGAAAAGATTGTCCTGCATCAACCTCAAAAACAGACCATTCCTCATGTTAACCACAATGAGAAATCGTTGTTCGGCGAGGTGGGCCAGTCTTCTTGAGTAACCCTCAAGAAGAGAGACTGCCCTAGACCACTCCCCATGTTAACCACAATGGAAAGTCACTGTCTATGATACATCAACAATCAGACTACTTCCCATGTTAACCACAATGGAAAGTGATTGTCTGTCAGAAGTCTCAATCCACTTTCTGAACAGGAAAGCATCTGTCCAAGATGGACTATATCATGTACTACACCTCGTTCTGTCATGTTCGTAATCACTGCTATGCACAGACTAGGTACCAGAAATTCTAGGGGCACCACYGCTTCTTGTCCCTATACCAATTTGAATGGCATTTGTTCTGTCAACTTCTTGCATGTGGTCCTGTATGCCCACAATACTACTGGTATCGTAGGTCCCAATCATCCCTATTCATGTTATAGATCTTCGTCAATGCATTTTCAAGGATCTTGTTAAAGGCTTCTACTGTTCCATTTGCTTGGGGATGATATTGTGTACTCTTTTGATGATGGACTTAAAATTCATTAGTCATAGCCTTAATAGTATTGTTAATGAAGTGAGTGCCTTGGTCACTCATCAAAATCATGGGGAAACCAAATCTAGTGATCACTTGTTCGAACAGGAAGTGTGTTGATGTCTCTGTGCTGCAATATTTTACTGGTGCTTCTTTCACCCATCTTGTCAGGTATTCCGTCGTGGTGATAATGTACCTCTCTCCTATCCTTTTTGTTGGTGGGTTATTTGGTTCCACAAAATCTATTGCCCATTTGTCGAATACCTGCAAAGTTACTTGTGGTCGCAGGGGCATCTCATCCCTTCTATTCGGTTTACCAACCCTCTGACATATATCACATTTCTGGAAGTACTCTTTTGAGTCTCTGTGAATGGTCAGCCACCATAGTCATGCGCGCAATACCTTCTATGTGGTATCTTTGCCTGCGTAATGTCCTCCTACTATTCCCTCATGGGATTTTGATAAAACCCTTGGTATTTAATGTTCTAGCACACATCTTCTCAAGATGCAATCTACGCCCATTTTGTATAAGTGTCCTGCAATCAGTTGATAGTCTATCGCTCAAACTACCAGGATTTTCTTCTGCATGGTGTTATATTCCTATGGCATAGTCCCTATACTCAAGTACTGGATAATGTCTGCGAAGTATTCATCGGCGATCTGGACTGAAAATAAATGTGCGTTTGGAAAGTTGTCCTCTAGATTTGTAGGTTCCTCCCCATTCGTGATCCTTGACAGTTGATCAGGTCCTGCGTTCAACTTCCCTGTCTTGACTATTACTTCAAAATAAAATTCTTGAAACAACAATAGCCATATGCAAATCCCCCCCCCCCCCCCCCAACACTGGCTTGTTGACTAGGTATTTGAGCGTTGAATGGTCTGTGAACATCTTGAAATGTTTCCCCAGTAAGTAATGTCTGAACTTTTGAATCATGTAGACCATATCTAGGCCTTCCCTCTCTGTAGTGTTGTAGTTCTGCTCCAATTATGACAGTTTTCTGCTAGAAAATGCTATAGGATGATCCAATTCTCTTGCTCCTGGCTGCACTAGAATAGCTCCAAGTTCTATGGCTAATGCATATGCATGTACATGGAATGTCTTCTCCCAGTCTGGGAATACTAGTATTCTAATTGCTGGTATTTTTGTGGCGAGGAGTGTTTTCAGACGAATTCGNTGCTATAGGATGATCTAATTCTCTTGCTCCTGGCTGCACTAGAATAGCTCCAAGTTCTATGGCTAATGCATATGCATGTACATGGAATGTCTTCTCCCAGTCTGGGAATACTAGTATTCTAATTGCTGGTATTTTTGTGGCAAGGAGTGTTTTCAGACGAATTCGAAAAGACCGCAATATTTTCAATTGAATGTTGACGTTTTGTATCCATATCATCACCCAACCATAGGCCAAAGCCACCCTCCGAGCACCTTAACCTTGACTGAGAATTACTCCGGAAGCAAACCCTAGGCTAGATAGCCAAACAAGGTGTAGCGCATCTTCCTCCAAGGATAACGCACCAACAATAGCTGATCAGATAGTTCAAACCCTAGCCAAGAAATAGTCCAAGCCAACACTGGAACTTGTTGCTATAGCAGCTGCACCTGTAGCTCTCCTCCACACGTGCGCACCAAACTGGGAACTGCAGTGCGCACTAGTTTCTATCTGCAATTATGAGATGTGTCAAATGAGAACTGGCGCCCTGTATTTATAGTGGTTCTGCTAGATTTGCTGGGGCCGACATCTCCTTCTGGGTATATGTCTGTTTAGTATATTATTATTAATTCTGGCCGACTTCTTCTCTTAGAGGCTAATAACCTAATATAAATTATCTTCTTGAGCCGACAAGACTTCTAGAGTTATTAGCCAACTCATGAGGGTTTTCTCTTGCTTTCTGGAGTCTCCTATTCTCGTCAGGTTCACACATGGAGGTAAATACCTCCTGCAACTACCATAATATTAACACTCCCTCCTAGCTAGGGAGGTATTACAGGTAATGGTCTTGAGCACAAAAACATACCACTTACCTAGTAGCATCAACATAGTCGTCTAGACTATCTCATGACTAGATCATGAGCATCACCATCACCATCAGCTGCATCATCTCTCGAAACCATACTTCATCTGAGTAATTAGATATGATGTTGGATAAGTCACTCACACCATAAAGTGACACAAGAGCCATTCTTATAATCTAGAAGAGTAAATGCTCTGAACCATTTTCCGTCTGGAAAATCTCTTTTCATCATTCTTCTGGATGATGATGATCTCTAATAAACTACTGCTAGTCTTCAAGGCATTAGAATAAAAAATAGAACACAACTGTGTCTATCCATAGTAGTACATAACTACAATCCAGTGGTACACTACCATACCAAGTAACAGACAAGTACTTGATCGGCAACGTATAATCACGAACAGTGGAACATATCCATCACAGTAGTCTTCATCTACTGTCATACAGTCTTCATAACAAACATCTGATAGAAACCTACATAGAAACAATGTTATGATATAAATTGAATCATCTGGGCCAATATTTCACTCACATTTGTGAGCTTTGAAAGAATATCTGCCTCAGAGTAGAATAATGAGATATTTGGACTATTCTTCTCAAGCAAGGAAGAATAACTGTCCTGTCTTATGAACCTGGACCATTCCTCACCCTGGGCCATTCTTCCTACACTAATCAAAGTGCACCCTGGAGAGAATGTATAACCCTAAGGAATGTTGAGCCTGGACCATTCCTCCTACATTAATCAAAGTGCAACTTGGAGAGAATGTATAAACCCTAAGGAATGTCTATCCCTGATTGCTGAGCCTAGACCATTCCCCACCCTGGGCCATTCCTCCTACACTAATCAAAGTGCACCCTAGAGAGAATGTATAAAGCCTAAGGAATGACTGTCTGGACCATTTTCTCTGTTAACCACAAGAGGAAAAGATTGTCCTGCATCAACTCCAAAACAGACCATTCCTCATGTTAACCACAATGAGAAATCGTTGTCCGGTGAGGTGGGCCAGTCTTCTTGAGTAACCCTCAAGAAGAGAGACTGCCCTAGACCACTCCCCATGTTAACCACAATGGAAAGTCACTGTATATCATACATCAACAATCAGACTACTTCCCATGTTAACCATAATGGAAAGTGATTGTCCGTCAGAAGTCTCAATCCACTTTCCAAACAGGAAAGCATCTGTCCAAGATGGACTATTTTTCAATTTTAAAGATGAATGTATTCAATAATGTTTCCAGTGCTCCCTCCTAACTTGGATAGTCATTTCTTCCTTTTTCAATAAGAAGGAAGTTGTTTCCACGAGCTCTAGCTTGAGTACGCAAACTCTTTCATCTTGGATAGAAGCTTTACCAAAATGTCTGCGTATCTGCTCATCTGTGGAGATATGTATTGGAGAATCATTTTCTCCTTTCTGGACTTCATCATGGATAATGTAATTCTTGATTTCAAATGTAATTTAGTTTGGAATACTGTGAAGGCTTCATGTAGATCTGAACAATAGAGTATATCATAGTTGGAAAACTGGAACATATTCATGTGGCACTTCTTCTGTCATCATGATATCTAATCTACTGAGTAGTCATCTTGATGTTGTAGGAAATCTTCACCATGCTTCTGTTGTGCACTGGAGGTTCTCCACCAAGTTATATTTTTCTATCTACGTACCAGAGTCTCTTTCTAGTATGCCTCAAGGTCTTGAGATTGCTCTTCATACGCTCTTTATTCAATTTCTCTAGAGAACATTCTTTGCATTCATCTGATGTAGAACTCCAACTCATGGATATTGCGGATGATATAATGACTCATGTAGTGATATGTCTGGTGTACTGGAACAAATAATCATCATAGTCTTCTCCCTCCATCTGGGAGAAACTCTGGTTCTAGATCTTGCAATTCTTTTATTCATGAGTCTTCCATACACAATTCTTCATCACGACTTTCAGTTCTTTTGCTTGATTGTTTTCATATTAGGCTGGTAATCTTGTGATTCTTGATATAATGACTGGTTTTTCTGATTTCTCTTTCTTTATTGGAATCCTCATGTTCTTCTTCATGTTTTTCTTTAGCTCTTGGATCCATGGAGTTTCTTATAGAGTCCATGCCCTAGAGATTCCACTTCTTCCTTTCATCATAGGATCACGGATCTGGATGGACAACCAGGAATACTTTAAGGCTTCTTTTCGAAGAAGTCTTCTCCTGTGTTTGAACTGAAAATGTACTATCTTTCATGGATGCTACCATGGATATATATATATATATATTTCATCATCTTCAATGGATCATAGGATTAGATCCCTACTAATCCTTGCTTCATGTATAAGTGCATATAATCGGCTCCCTCGGTCTAACAGAGTTCATGCTTCCATCTGCATCCTTATTGTCTTCTGCAATATATAATTTGCTCTTTTGTTTAACAGAATCCACGCTTCCATCTGCAGAAATATATAATTTGCTCTCTTGTCTAACAAGGTCCATGCTTCCATCTTATTGTCTTCTACAAAACGTCATAAGTCTTTTTCCAATTTCCTCTCGATTGTTGACTTCTTTCTATCTTTACTTCTTCTAAGTCTCTTCATGATTGATTCGACTTATCTTTTGATAACTTTTACATTATTTGTATTTCATTATCTAATGGTATCCAATCTTATCCTTTTGTTCTTCCATAGGTATAGTTCTTCTTGAAACATATTATCTTTCAAGAGATAGATATACAAGATATGTACAGTGATGATGCAAACAAGATATGTATAAGAAATAAGAAGAGTGTTGTTACCTTTTAGAAGAAGAAGTCTCTTCCATCCTGCTTAGTCTTATTTGTAGGTTCCTTTTCTTCGCCAATTGATGCTTCGTGTTTCTTCTTTCTTCTCTTTAGCTCGGGACAATGATTCTTGTAGTGACCATACTTTTGACAGTTGAAGCATTGTACTTCTGAAATGTCTTTCTCTTGATTTGGCTTCCTCCTCGAACCAAATTTCCTTTTGTTCTTGAAGTTCTTGAATCTTGTTGTGAAAGATTGATTGTCGTACTTCTTTTGGGGTTTCTCTTTTGCATTGATCCTTGATTCTTCTTGAGCACAACAATTCCAAAGTTCTTCAAATGTTGGATACTCCTTCCTTGTGTTCATGCTTGCGGCAAATGCATCCCACGTCTTGGGAAGACCATTGAGTACTATGTTCATCAATTCCTTTTCTGAAGTGATCTCTTCAATAGCTTGTAGTTGATCTCTTAACTGGGAGATCCTTACAAAGTATGATGTTATGCTGTCATCCTCATTCATCTTCATGTCACGGAGCTCATTCTTCAGACTCATAACTTGTCGAATGTTTCTGACTGAGAAGAGATTTGTTAGGGCATCGTGCATCTTCTTCGATGAGTCAATATGGGAGATATAGGGTATCAATTGGTCTTTTATAGAATCCACTATGATACTCATGGCATTGATGTCAACATCTTTGAACTTCTCCATAGCTGCAACGTTCTGCGGTTCCTTCTCTTTTCCTTCTTCAAACTCTGGCTTCACGATCTTTCCTTTCACGATATCCAACACTTTATTATTGGAAAGGATGGGGTCAATCCTTGTCTTCCATGCTCTGAAGTTAGAGTCTCCATCTAACTTGTTCTTAGACTTCATAGAGTTAGTTATGACTGCCTTGACTTGGTCGAACCCTAGATTTGACCAGAAAATCAACCTTCACGTCTTGGCTTGCTGAGAGTATCAGGAGATGTGCTAGGCTAAAGAGCACTGATTTATCCGAAGATTAGGTCAATCCATTCACTTAAGGTGCTTCAACAAGAGGATTAGGGTTTCTACAACTTCTCCTGCTAGTAACCCTAGCGACAGTGTCTTGGAAGTTGTTTCTGCCAGTAACCCTAGCGACAGTTCCTCGACGAGCTCAATATCCTAGCTGCTATGTTTCCTTCCAGCGTTTAGACTGAATGAAGGAGGTGTTGGCCCATAAACTGTTAGAATATAGAAGATTGTGTGCTCATTTTACCATTGACGATACCCTCGTTACCCAACCATAGGACGAAGCCACCCTTCGAGCACCTTAACCTTAACTGAGAATTACTCCGGAAGCAAACCCTAGGCTAGATATCCAAACAAGGTGTAGCACATCTTCGTCCAAGGATAGCGCACCAACAATAGCTGATCAGTTAGTCCAAACCCTAGCCAAGAGATAGTCCAAGCCAACACTGAAACTTGTTGCTGTAGCAGCTACACCTACAACTCTCCTCCACACGTGCGCACCAAACTGGGAACTGCAGTGCGCACCAATTGCTATTTGCAATTCTAAGATGTGTCAAATGAGAACTGACACCCTGTATTTATAGTGGTTCTGCCAGATTTGTTGGGGCTGACTTCTCCTTCTGGATATATGTCTGTTCAATATATTATTATTAATTCTGGCCGACTTCTTCTCTTGGAGGCTAATAACCTAATATAAATTATCTTCTTGAGCCGACAAGACTTCTAGGGTTATTAGCCAACTCATTAGAGTTTTCTCTTGCTTTTTGGAGTCTCCTATTCTCGTCAGGTTCACACGTGAAGGTAAATACCTCCCACAACTACCATAATATTAACACATATCAGGATCCATCATCAAGACAAGAAGCCCGGGTTTAATTGTGAGAAGAGATGGTTATAAATATCTAAGTTTTGCGAGGAAATTTTGTGTCGACTAGAGTCTTTGGTGAATATTTTAGATTAGGTTTATTTAGTTTAGTTAAATTTAGGGTTTTCTAAAAGATTTCTTAAAATTGTTTATTAAGATATTTTAAATTTTTGTTTTTTAAAAATATTTTGTAATCATTAATTTGAATGTGTTTTTTAAGTAAGTTTGATAGTAATTTAATAGGTTAAAGGTAGATTTTAAGTGTTAAATTTTTTTAATTATTAGTTTTGTTTTATTTAGAAAACCTTAATCTAATTATTTTAATGGTGTTTATAAGAAAGTTTGAGGTTTATTGATTAATAAATTAACCATTATTAAAGTGTTATTAAAGGTGGTGTTTTTAAAAAAGAAATTTTTTGTATTAATTAGAAAGAAGGGGTTATTATGATGTTGTTAGTATTTAAAAGGTAAAGGTAGATTTTTAGGTGTTAAATTTTTATTTATTTATTAGTTTTGTTTTATTAAGAAAACCCTAAAATATTTTAATGGTGTTTATAAGGAAGTTTAATATTCTTTATTGTGGTCTTTCCGAATTCTCATGAAAACACTCCTCACCACAGAGATATCAGCAATCAGATTATTTCCCTATACGAAAGGGACACTCTGGATGAAATCCACCATTTATAAAAGCTCAGGGTAAAAATTATGGGAAGCGTTACAGATTTAGAGTTTTTAAAAAACTGTAGAAACGAAAATGTCTTGCCCAGGTTCACGCAAATCGAACAAAGATCCAGAAATAAATGGAACAACGTGGCCTTCTTTAAACTCAGTTTATCCTTAATTAGGAACGAAATAAAAAAGAGCAGGTTCTACCTCGACTCCCTATCCAAGAACGCATTCAAATTGCATCTGAAACTAGCGCAATCCATCAGACCCGAACTGTGGAGAACGCTTGACTCCATCACTTCCATTAAAGCTAAAAATGAATACAAACGAGCCCGTACCAGGCATAATTCCAAACTTGAACGTTTGCTTGACAGAAAAAACAATAAAGAATACACCAGCGCTAAGAAAATAGTCAACCTCTCCTCGCACATAGTAGACGTAGCCGAAATATGTGTTTTAGAGAAAGGCCTCAATTACGTAGTCTCCACAACCTCTATCCCAGTCGAAAACATTATTTGTTGCGTAGAAGACAACATCTAAAACCTTACGGATGAGGAAAAATATATTAGACAAGACTATTCAATCATACTACGCAAGTCGAGACCTCTGAAAAGAAACATCAGTAAAGAAGAACGCACAGCCTTGAAAAACCTCAAGAACAACGAGAACCTAGTTATTCTCAAGGCAGATAAAGGAGACGCCACTATCCTTATGGATCATAATGATTATAAAAAGAAAATGATTGAATACCTCTCCGAGACAGCAGTTACAGGAAACTTCCCAACAACCCCATTAAAAAGATTATAAGACAAGTAAAGAAATCCATCAAGGACTCAAATCTTGATGAAAGAACCAAAAAACGTCTAACCCCCAATAACTAGATTACCTCCCAGAATATACAGTCTTCCACAAAAAAGAGATTTTTCTTAGACCCATAGTGAACACCATAGGATCACCAACTTATGAACTAGCCAAACATGTAGCCAAAATTCTTAGCCCCTTAGTAGGACACACAGACTCCTTCATTAAAGACTCTAGTGATTTTATAAAAATCATTAAAAATGAAAAACTAAAACCTCAAGACACCCTCATAAGATTTTATGTAGTTTCCCTTTTCACAAAAATCCCCCTAGATGAAGCTATCCATATTATAAAATAAGTAATTGATCCAAAAACAACTAAACTAGCTGAGGTTTGTCTCCACTCCACATTCTTCAGTTACCAAAGAGAATTTTATGAATAAACTAGAGACATCATAGCAATAGGATCCCCATTATCCTCCATTATTGCCAATATTTTCATGGAAAACTTTGAAAAGAAAGCCATAGACTCTTTTCCCTTGAAACCAACAAGGTGGAAGAGATTCATCGACGACACAAATGTACTCTAGCTCAATGGGAAAGAGGAATTACAACATTTCTTTCAACACCTAAACAACATCTCAGAAGAAATAAAATTCACTATGTAGCTCGAAGAAAATGGTAGCATCCTCTTTCTAGATGTTCTAATAAATAGAAAAAGCGATGTGAATATATGGCATACGGTCTATAGAAAAAAGACCCACACTGAAAACTATCTCCATGCTAACTCCCATCACCACCCTAACCAGAAACTAGGTTTCCTAAAAACTTTAGCCACAAGAGCCATAAGAATCTCCGATGAGACACACCTAGAACAAGAAAAGTACCACCTCTCAGTTGTCTTTAAAAACATAGGTTATAATCATAAAGATATTACGAACGCAATAAATAAATCCCTGGAAAAACCAACAAAAACCCTAACCCCCTAGAAGAGCAGAACCGCAATAGAAAGGCCCACCTACCTTACATCCAAGGAGTTACCGACAAGATTGTGAATATCCTTAGAAAGAAAGAGATCAAGACCTCCTTCAAACCACGTGAAACCATCAAACAAAATATGAGATCCGTTAAAGACAAACCTGACCCTCACAAAGACAAAGGAATTTACAAAATAGAATGCTCCCGCGAAGAATGCTACATCAGTGAAAATTGTCGCTCCTTCCAGATTAGGATCAAATAATATGGAGTTGACATAAAGAATGAACGCATCCACATTTCTGCCTTAGCAGAACACTCCCTTAAAAAAAAACGTCACGTTCGCCTAGAAGAAACCAAAATGCTCGCCAAAGAAAAACACCTCTTTAAACGACAGATTAGAGAAGCAATCGAAATCCGTAAGCACCCAAGTAACCTAAACAGAAAGAATGGCCTAGACTTCCTAGACTTAAGTGAAAATTGATTCCCCTTGATTCATAAAAATAAGAGAAAAAACAAATAAATAACTCTACCTAAATAACAAAATTTTTATTAATTAATTAATAACACCAACAAACTAAGATTAACAAACCCTAAACCTAATCACACTAATCAAAACCTAATACAACTACATCTATTATAATAACTTGATATTAACTCATAACATAGAGAACCAGTAAACCATTCTCCTTTCTTCATTTTAAAGAATATTAAACTTCCTTATAAACACCATTAAAATATTTTAAAGTTTTCTTAATAAAGCAAAACTAATAAATAAAAAAATCTTAACACTTAAAAATCTACCTTTACCTATTAAATAGTAACAACATCATAATAACCCCTTCTTTCTAATTAATAAAAAAACTTTTATTTTCTAAAAACAACACCTTTAATAACACTTTAATAATGGGTAATTTATTAATCAATAAACCTCAAACTTTCTTATAAACACTAGTAATGGGTCATTTATTAATCAATAAACCTCAAACTTTCTTATAAACACCATTAAAATAATTAGATTACGTTTTTCTAAATAAAACAAAACTAATAATTAAAAAAATTTAACACTTAAAATATATCTTTAACTTATTAAATCACTATCAAACTTACTGAAAAACACATTCAAATTAATGATTACAAAATATTTAAAGAAAACAAAGATTTTAAATATCTCAATAAAGAATTTTAAATAAACAATTAAAAAAAATATTTTAGAAAACCCTAAATTTAATTAAACTAAATAAATCTAATCTAAAATATTCACTAAAGACTCTAGCCGACACAAAATTTTCTTGCAAAACTTAGATATTTATAACCATCTCTTCTCACAATTAAATCTAGATTTCTTGTCCTAATGATTGATCCTAATATGGATCTGAAACATTGACATTCAATTGATAGTACTGTGGTCTTTTCGAATTTGCCTGAAAATACTAGTATTGGTGCGGTTACCATATTTTCTTTCAGCGTATCTAGACCGTGTTGACAATCCTCATTCCACTGGAACTTTGTGTCTTTCCTTAGCAGTTTCTCCATTGGTGCGATGATCTGTCCATACCCTTTTATAAATTTTCTGTGGTAGCCTATGTGTCCCAATGTCGCTCTTAGTTGACGGACTGTTTTTTGTGGTGGTAGGTTAATGATTGTTGCAATCTTGGCAGGACCTACTAGTAAACCGTGCTTGCATAATATATGGCCCAATAGTATCCCAAAAGGTGTTCCGAAGATGCACTTCTTGATGTTTAACGATATCTGGCACTGACTGCATCGTTCTAACATCAGCCGCAAGACCTCTACATGGTATTTCAACAGACTATAGACTATCCAATCATCCAAGTACGCACACATCATTCAACTTCCTCAAGTCGACACATATTCTTATCCCGCCTTGTTTTTTCTCCTGAACTAGCATCGAGCTTATCCATTTTGATTCTTCCACAGGTTCTATGATTCCAGCCTCTAAGATCCTATCAATCTCAACTTTGACTTTTTGCTTATATATCAGATTTAGTTTGTATGGTCATTGTTTGATCGGTCTTGCCTCAGCTCTGAGTGGTATCTTCATTTCACCTATCTCTCCTTCTATGCCCTTCATTTCTATGAACATTGTGGGGAACAAGTCATTGTACTCGTGTAATAACTCGGTTATTCTTTTCACTATTTTTTCATCCCAATAGTCTCCAATGCTAGCCATTTTGGGATTCTCAACTATCCCAATGTTGACTTTCTTCACCTTATCGCCACAACAATTACTTATGATTCTAGAGGTGGGCCTTCCACTTCTCTTTCGCCTTCAACTTCCTCAATCTGAATATCATGCAGATCGTCTTCATCTGGTACTTATTCTTGCACATGGTAGCATGACAACAGTTCTTTCACTATCTGTCTGTTCTATTGTTGTTCTTTTGTTATGAGTTCAACTTCTGGTTCCTTAATGAATATCACCCCTCTTATTTGTTTAAGCACTGCGTCTATGTTGGGGTTCTCATTCTCAAATGAGAAAGCGACTATAAATTTTCCTTTGCACAGTTCCTGGTCTATATACCGGTTTGTTGGGATGCCCTCTGTGTGTACAAAATGATGAGGCCATTCCTCTGGGGGTTTAATTTTCCACAACACTCTGCACTTCTCCAAGTGTTCTACTGGTGCGCCCTATCCATCTTATTTCTACTGTTGGTTGCTTCTTTGTTCTGCGCCAAACCTTATGCATAGTAACCGCTTACATTGGTACCATTGTTTGATTTTTTCTTTGTGTGTGCCCCACCATCTTGTAGGTGTGGCCTTGAGTGCTCTATCTAGTGCTTAGAGTCTCTGATTTTCTAACACTTCATCTTCATAATGTGTCAAGAATGCTTCTAGACCATTTACCCCATAGACAGTGGGTGGTTCCCTTATCTCCGTACCTACCCATATTACTCTGCGGTCTATTCTTGTGCATCTTCTTGTGGAAACTTCGTGTAGCCTCTGTTGCCAGTTCTCTAAACCCGTATCTGAGTCTGATGCACATGAGGTGATGATCCACCAACTGAGTATCCCATCTGCAGTTGGGTTTACGTAATCCTCATCTCGCACAGTTGTTCTGTACAAATGGATAATTTCATCCAAGTCCAAGCAAGT
>JASDQU011402255.1:4416-19310 GCA_032191745.1 Picea mariana
AAGTGAACGCGTATACATGCAAAAAGGGTCCCATATCTCCCATGATGCATGTGTGAAGTATTTTTTGTTAATTTAATTAATACAAATCAAAACTAAATATGCCCGTTGCATGCCTCCCATGCCATAAGTACCGACGTTCTTATGCTTATGAAGTCACCAATGGGTGCCAACCGTTTGTAATAAATGTAGCTACATAATATCCATGAGACCATCTCACTAACTTGGCTATGTTAGAATTGATAAAATATATTGAAAATAATAGAACTTGAATGATTTTTAATTACAAGACGGAGACGTCCGACCCTAGCTTGGATATAGGAAGCACCACAACATGCAAGAGGTGGGATGAACATTGGTCCATTAGTACCATGTTTTGAAATTATCATTTGAGACAAGCATGGAATAAATAAAAGCATTGTATCTTGAGCTAAGACAATATATGGTGGATACAAAAACTCTATATTGGAAAGGAAGCCAAATCCCATAGAAAGACTTCAAAACAAACTAGGCCTCTTTTTCCTTGACCAACAAGCGAGAAGGAAACTATAATAGGTGTGTTATTTGTTAAGAGATACGATGTTCCTTCATTTTAGCTTTCCCTGACTTATCGTTTACGTGGATTAAAGTCCCTCTATTCATTCGAAGCATGGAAGCTTAACGAAATCATAATTAGGAGGAACATAATGATAAGTGGGAAGATTCATAAGATGTCGACATCCTATCAACAAAACATGAAGCCATCATAGGAGATACAACCTTATCTACTAAGGTACACCAGATTCTACGTTAGATGCACTAACCCACTAGAACCAACCTATGTCCATGCTTCATAGAAGAATATTTTTCTTAGGTTTGTTAAATTTTATTTGTTGGTTTTCTGAAAATAGTAAAATAATATTTTGAATTTTAATATTTTTCTCAGTTTTTTTCTTCCATGCATCTCTAATCGAATTAGTTTGTTATTTTCAAAAGGTGCATCGAGTCACCCTATCAAGCTACCTCAAAGTTGCAGTTTGATGCTGGCATCCTTTAGAAGAGAACTCCACATATAGTTTTCTAGGATCTTGAATCATGCGATTGTGCATTCTGCATATGTTTAAAGACATATTCACTATCTTGGAGAATATATAAGATGGATTGATTATATGTCTATTTAGTACTGTTGTGCCCAAAATTTGTTGGTTTATAAGATGAACATGTTTTTGAAAACATATAATGAAATTACATAAAGAACTTTGTTAGGTAAACCAACATGGATTGGCTAGAGGGAAAAACATGGGTAAAATCCCCCATGACCCCATAGCCAAGCTTCACATTGCACTAGAAAACCGACCAAGAGATATTTGGGCATTGAGAGATTGGGGCAGGGAGAAATTTTAGGGTGAAATAGGTTGGATTATTGTGGTTTGCATTGTTGGTGATGCCTAATTTTATATATTCGCTTTAATAATTATGAAACGATCCATGTAGGTCGAGATATATAAACATACACAAATACGAAAAATGAGAGATATAAAATTAAACAGATACAAAAATAAGAAGTTCTCATTTATCCCAGGCTGGTAAGCAATCACTCCTCTGTATTGAAAATTATCATTTCTATTTATTCAATTGTCTATCTTAAACCATGATAGTGATCTTCAGAGGAAGAAGAATATATATTTTTGTATATTTATTTTTCTTTTTCCTTATGTAGGATTTATGGAATATATGAATAGTTTAATAGATTTCCTACTTGCAAATAGTAAACAATGAATAGGAATGAAACTTATTGATGAATGACAAACAATAAAAAATGAATATGAATGAAACTTACTAATGAATGATGAATGACAATCATAGGTGCAAGTTTTGAACCTTGCAAAGTTCAAGTTCAAGCAATCAACAACAACCAACCAATGAACCAATGACAAATCGATATGTAATGTGTATGATGGTCTTAGAACTCAATTGCATTGCAAATATATAAGGAGAATATGAAACATACAATGTATAAGCACCCCATAATTATAGTTGATAATGGTAGTGGCGATGGACTACAATATTTCCAAAATTCACTGTATACATAGATCAGAGAACGTCTAACTTACCGACTTACCCTTCAGAGATCGTTTGACTTACCAAATTACCCTTTCAGAGATCATCTGACTTACCCTTCAGATTCTGAATCTGTTTGGTAGATTCAGATCTGTTTGGCAAATTCATATATGTTTGACAATCAAATGAATATGAATTTAAAGATTCTTGTTGAAATGAGGCGCGCACTCTGCAATCCTTACCAGGGTTTCAGTTTTTTAGCCGAACTACTACATTCCCAGCCCCGCTGGGGCCATGATTCAGAAGGAAGGAGGGCCGAAGGGCGCCTCCTACAGCCAAGCCACCGTGAATGGAAGCACTGGCGAAGGGTTCAAGCGACTATCCTTTGAGCCTCCGCCAGACTTGAGAGCAACACTCATTGTGGAAGGAACCTTCAAGGACCGAGAGATGGACATCGACCCAGAAAATGCAGCCGCCCTTGCTACAGCGCCGATACCTTGGCTCCTTGGAAAATGCATTCCTCAAGCACCGCAAGCCCCGAAGTACATTGTCAGCTCACCACGTATAGAAGAGCAAAAGCAGTATATGAGAGACCATGCCCTCATAGGGAAATTCCTAGGGTTATGGCCGTCAGAGTGGGATTTAATTAGATGGATATAGTACTGGTGGAAGCCAAAAGGGCACTATGAATTACAACTGGGCTCCAAGGGCTTTTTTACAATCATACTGCACAATCTCGAGGACCGCACTCGTATCTTTGATGGGGGACCTTACTTTTTCAACTCAACAGGACTCTTTTTAAGATTTTGGACCTAGAAGTTCAGCCCTGAAAAGGAAGATTTTGCCCACACACCATTGTGGATCCGAATGTACTCTCTCCCCCAAGAGTTCTGGCTGGAAGAGGTCTTGGCCAGGATAGGCAATACCATTAGAATCTATGTAAAGTATTCAGAAGCTACCAAACAGAGGCGATACACCTCTTATGCGCGCATCTGTGTATACCTGAATATAGCAAAACCATTGCTGGGAACCATCATTCTCGACTACCAGGACGAAGACTGGGTCCAGACCATCGACTACGGACACATTCCTTTCAGGTGCTAGAAATGCCATGAACATGGGCATCTATTCAGAGAATACCCCCTCAATGTGGCTCACAAAGAAGGAAACCCAGAAGGCGGAAAAGACAAGGACGACTTCGTTCAACCAGTGGGGAAAATAAGACAAGCAGGGCGAAAGTAGCAAAGCCAAGTAAGTAAAGATCCCTCTACTAGTAACAAATTTGCAATATTACAAGATCAACCAGAGGACCCCTCAACCAAGGTAAATCCCAGTGAGCTCCCCATGGATAACCCCTCCCACTCTAGGGGACAGGAGGAAGAACGACCACCACAGGGGAAGGGAGTCGATCATCCCCCACAAACTACGGTAGGGGATCCACAGGATCTCTTGGAAACCGAGGACGGTGACGCCGATATGGAAATAAGAGAGCAAGATCTAGCCGGGGTGGACCTGGAACACCTCGAACACGCTTACAGGCAGCAAAAATTGTACACTATACCCCGGGACCAATTACGGAAAGTGCATAAGGTTTTTCTCAATTCCTCTGTCGGCTCCACAGCGCGATCTAGTAAGGGTTTAGGGATACAGAAAAGTCAATCAAAGAACCAGAGTAAAACCCAGAAAGATGACAAGAAAAGAGGCCGGAAGTCCATTAATAAACTCATACAGGAAATAGGCCATTTTATGGTCAATTCAGGGCAAATCCACCTCATCTCAGATAGTTTTCCTCCCCTCCCTACCCCCCCATCATCATGAAGATTATCTCTTGGAATATTAGAGGCCTCAATGGACGTAGAAAGCAAAAATTGCTACGAGATCTGATCTTCTTGGAGAAACCGGACATAGTACTACTACAGGAAACAAAATGCTCAATCGAAGACATTGATAAGCTACTCTCTTATTGTTGGAAGCAAGGGGAAGCAATGTCAACCGCGGCTACAGGCACAGCTGGAGGACTGGCTATTATATGGAACCCCAACTCAGTGCTGTTAGAGAATTTCATTACCACCAAATGGTCTATTACGACGGATTACAGGCTTATAGGCTCCAATAAGCCCAGACACCTGACCAATGTCTACGGCCCAGCCAACCCAAGGGACAAGCGGGCCTTCCTCATGAACCTGGAATACCTTTCCAACCTGACCATATACAATCGCTGGACTATAGGGGGAAACTACAACCTCATTCGAAATCTGGAGGAAAAAAAAAGGGGATCACGGTGCCTGGATCAAGACACCAATGCTTTCAACAATCTCATAGATAAACTCAATCTGATCGAACTGGAAGCTATCAATGGCACTTTCACCTGGACAAATAGAAGAACCGGATCACACCAAATTGCTTTCAAACTTGATCGCTTCCTAATCTCAGATTCCCTTATGCTGGAGGGAATAGCTATGGAAGTAAGTATTCTGAACATTCATGGCTCGGATCATTGGCCCATTCAGTTGTGGATGGATGTGATGGCATCACCGTGAAAAAAACCATTCCGGTTTGAACAGTTCTGGCTCAACCATCTAGACTTCCAAGCAAAGATCCTGGACTGGTGGAGGCAGGCAAAGGTTACCCATGGCTGCAAGATGTTCAGATTTCAACAAAAGTTAAAAAATCTTAAACAAATCATCAAAACCTGGAACAAGCAAACCTTTAGCAACATCTTTGACTCCCAAAAGCAGTTGTCAGAGTAGATGAAGACGATTCAAACTCAGATCCGACTGCAAGGGTTAACGGATGAGATGAAAACCCAGGAAGTAATAACTACTCAACAATTGGAGGTCAACAAAGCACAGGAAGAGATTCTATGGAAACAGAAATCCCGCATCCAATGGCTCAAGGAGGGGGACCGCAACACCAAATTCTTCCATAGATCCGCCATGCAACGCCACCATACCAATAGAATCACGCACTTAATTTCCACCAATGGTGAGCCAATTCTTTCCCATGAAGACCTGGAAGCTACACTGACAGATTATTATAAAGACCTCCTCACGGAACCTTCTCAGAATAGATCGGAAGCCATAGCCAAGGTAACGCAACATGTGCCCGCCCTTGTCACCAGGGAGAAAAACTCAGCTCTACTTTGGCCCATCAAAATCGAGGAGGTAGATCAGGCGCTGCAAGACACTCCAAGAGGCAAGGCACCTGGCCCGGACGGATTCACCAGCGATTTTTTCCATCACTGTTGGTCGATGATTAGAGTAGAGGTCTGGGAAATCATTGAAGACTCCCGTTCTACTGGACAGGTCCTTCAAGCTCTCAACGCTACTTTCCTCACTCTTATTCCCAAAGAGGGGCAGGCTCACCATCCCAAGCAGTTCAGACCTATATCCCTCTGCAACGTCATTTATAAACTTCTAACAAAGGTGATAGTCCAAAGGCTCAAACCCATTCTACCCACTATCATCTCCCCGGAACAATCAGGCTACATAGAGGGCAGACAAATCCTGGATAGCATTAATCTCACTCATGAGGTGATCCATTCTTTGCAGAAAACTAAATCGCCAGGTATGCTCCTTAAATTAGATCTTTCTAAAGCCTTTGATAAGATAAGTTGGGACTATATGAGGGAACTGCTCCTTGCCTTTGGCTTTGACAAACTCTGGGTGACGTGGATCTTGAACCTAACCTCTACAACTTTTTTTTCTATCCTTATCAATGGCGTCCCCTCTCGTCCCTTCACCCCTTCAAGAGGAATTAGACAGGGAGACCCTCTTTCCCCCTTCCTCTTCATTATAATGGCAGAAGGTCTTAGTTGATGCATTCACGCGACTATTGCAAACAACACTCTGGCAGGTCTACCATTGCATGGCATCTCCCCTCCTATTTCGCATAGCCAATTCGTGGATGACATGCTCCTGCTGGGCACCCCAACTATGCGGGAAGCAAACTCCATTCTCCAGATCCTCCAGACCTTCTCTGAAGCCTCAGGTCTAGACTGCAACAAAGACAAGTCCCTAATCTTTTTCTTTAATACGCCCCCCCCATTCAGCGCCATATCTCTGATCTTTTAGGTTTCCAAAGAAGCTCCCTTCCGTCCAAATACCTTGGCATCCCTTTGATCGACAATTCCCTTCAGAACTCCTCTTGGGAGCATCTGCTCTCTTCTTTTACTAAGAATCTCTCTTCCTGGACCCTCAAAGTTCTAAACCTTCCAAGTCGTCTCACTCTCCTCCGAGCAGTTCTCCAGGCCCTTCCCACCTACATCTTCTCGGTGCTGGCTGCTCCCAACTTTGTACTCTCAACTATTAAAATCTTACAGAGGAATTTCCTGTGTCAAGGTTTCAACACAGGCAAGAAAATAGCGCTTGTAAGCTGGGACAAACTCTGTCAGCCCAAAGTGCAAGGAGGCCTTGGCTTACGAGATCCTGCCATCATGAACAAAGTCCTTAGCACCAAAATATGGTGGCGATGGCTTAAAAATCCCAAGGACCTCTTGGCACGGTTATGGAGGAAGAAATATGCACCCGAGGTAGCGGAAAAAAATATCATACGCTGGAATGGAGACACACCAGGGTATTTAATTTGGACAACGACTAAGCAGAATAGACAGCTTGTCACCACCATGCCTTCTGGGAAATTAGAAACGGGAAAACAGCCCTATTCTGGAAAGATTCCTGGCAACAATGGCCAATTCTGGACCACGAGGACTGGGCTGAGCACATTAGCACACAAGCCACACAGGCGGGCCTGACAATAGTAGCAGACTATTGGCTAGATGACCCTCAAGATAACACTTGGCAGCACTGGCATCTTGATAGGGAATGCATGAACTTGGATGACCACGTGGATCTGGGTCCCTACCAGAACGAAATCCTCAAGCGAAAAATCCCCAAGCTCACGGGAGAGGATATTCTCCGATGGGGATACCGACCAAGAGGCACCTATAGCATACGAGAAGCTTACCACATCAAGATCCAACCGAACCTGGCACCTACACGGGCTGTTTGGCACAAGATATGGAATCTCCGACATTGGCCCAAAATCACCCTCTTCCTCTGGCTCGTGATCCACTCAAGCATACTAACCTGGGACAACCTTTCCAAACGAGGTTTTGTGGGGCCTTCCATTTGCATACTCTGTGGGGAGACAACTGAAACCATGAATCACCTCCTCACGTCCTGCCCATACACGACACAAATTTGGGACCAAAGTGCGCTTATCATGCGCACCTCGGATTGTGTTCGAGACAACATAGTCGATACTATTACAAACTGGAGGGACCAAGTGTTTCATTCTCCCCTCCTCAATCGCATCTGGCAATTGCTTCCTGGTTTCATCCTCTGGCAGGTTTGGAAGGAAAGAAATAGAAGGCTTTTCAGGAACGTTTTCCTCCCGTGGCAACACTGTTGGAATAGGTGCCGCCTCAATATTCTAGAAACTCTCAACCTCCAACCTTGGAACGAAAAAGACTTGAACAACAATCCCTCAGAATTTTTGATCCTTTAGAACTGGCTACCTTTCCTTTCCCCTCACCCCCTCATCCCCTCTGCCCCCACCCCCACCATTAGTCCCTCTTCTTGGTCAGTCCCTCTGATTGACTTCATCAAACTCAACTTTGATGGGCCCTCCAAAGGCAATCCAGGAGCTACGGGTTATGGAGTCATTTTTCGCAATCACCATGGGCACATCATTCTCATTAATGCAGGCTCCCTTGGTCACACCACGAACAATGTGGCGGAACTCTGGGCACTCATTTGGGGGCTGCAACTCGCCACGGACCACAACTTCACCCAGCTGATTGTAGAGGGCGACTCCCAGATCATCGTCAATCTCCTCGGCAGACTTTTAAATGGAGCAGATCTGGACAAAATTTCACCCAGCTGGAGACTCTCTCATGGACTAAAGACCATCACAGATTTACTGCAACCCAATCAGGTGGTCATACCTGCTCACATCAGAAGGAGTGCGAATCAGGTAGCAGATGAATTGGCTAACCTAGGGGTCAACTGGGATGGACCGAAAATCCTTTGCAAAACTTCCCTCACTCCGGATCACCCTATCCTCCAGCAATGTATCCGTAGAGCTGCGGAAGTGGATAAACCCCTGGATGGGGTGCTAGGGCCAACCACCTGGCGCACAGAGGAGATGCGGAGGATCCAGCAAGGCAGTGAGCCATGTGACCGGCTCGTGCCAACAATTGTCGACCACCTCCTGCATTAAATGGCCTTTACGTCGATGGACGGGGCATTAACTCGGGCTCCTCCGACCTCTATTTCGCCTAGTGCAATGTCTTCTCTGGTTGTTTGTGTTACTATCCTGTGGCTCTGGCCTGGTTCTGATCACCTGCTCATGGTGCTTGTGACCCCCCGCCTGCTTCAGGCCCTCCCCTTTGGTTTGGAAAACCATTCCCACTTACCGTGCCAAACCATGCCGCGACAACGAGGTAGACCGCGAAGGGGTTCTCCCTGGCATCCTCGACTGCCTCGCGCTTCGGCCTCTCCTCCTGGTTCGCCTTCAACTCTCTCCTCGCCGCTCTTGCTGCCCGAGATAACAATTCTCACCTCCTCCACCGCACCTGTCCCCCGCTTCGAGGGCCTCGCCTTAATTGAAACTAGGCCGAGCTCTTCACGATGCCACCTCACCGCTCCTTCAACCTCCAGGAACTCCATTCCTCCCCTTGCGCCGGGCATTGCTTCCTCAAAATCGCCCACAGGGATGCCATCTCCTGTTCAGGCCGCCCAAAACAAGGCGCCGATGTCCTCTAACTCAAAGCCAGATTTGCAATGGCAAGAAAACTTCACCATCCTCTACGTCTTGGTCTTCGAACTCCGTCAGGGAGTGGAGGACCTCCATTTTCGGTTACAGCTTGTGGATGGGAGGCTCTCAACCCTCCTCCAGCGTCTTTCTACCTACCAAGAAGCCTCTCCCGCGGCTTCAGAAGAAGCGCCATCCACAACAAGCGACAACGAGAACCTCAGGAAGCAGGGTGCAACAACGGTCGTTGAGGAGCCGGTTCAGCAGGAGGTCAAGGAGGCGGGCATAGCCATCGGTCAGCAGGCGCACATTCCGTCGGGAGATGCCGAGACAACTACTAACAAGGATGCGGGCACCAGGGACGAAGACATGCAATGGGCAACCCGAGGGACACCTGTTGAAGAAGAGCCGTGGCCAGGCTATCTGCCAGAGTATGTGCCAGACTATTCGCCAATTGTCTAACCCCTTAAGGGGTTTGGTCTTTTTTAATATTTTCTTCTCTAGTAGCATCTTAGTCAGCTCAGCTGTGTGTTTTTTAAGACTGGTAAGAACTCAGGTGCTAGACTTACCCGGTTGGCTGAACTGGTTTCTCCTTTTGAAGCAGTTCAGTAACTACAATCCGGATGTCATTCATTTTTGTACTTATGGTCTGGTTTTTTGAAGGCCCTTATATATAAAATTACTTACTTACAAAAAAAAAATGAATATGAATTTAATGATACCAATCAAAATATATATAGACTTCAAAAAAAGTGTTAATGAAATTATAAGTTATAATAAACATAAGTTATACAAGAGTGGAAAAATGCACTGTGTCGGGTCCTGTTTAATGACCTCAAAAAAAGCGTTGATGAAGATATAATATATAATAAAATCAAAACTTAAGTTATGTAAACATTGACAAAAAGAGCTTGAAAATAAAAATTACAACTTATTAATTGATAAAAACAATTAAAATATCATTAAAAAAACAATTAGCTTTTTTTTATGTACAACTTTTAGGAGCATAAAAATATATGTGTATTCAAAGGAAAAGTAATTAAAGATCAATGCCGAAGTGAACAGTATAATCCTAGCTTTCAACCAGGGCTAATAAAAAGTGAAAATGTATATTTCAAGGTCCCATTTATTTAATTAAAAAAGATTCATAAAGAAGAAAACCAATTAATAAATTGGCAAAATCTTTAAAATCGTATACGAAACATCATAGCAAGTAATCATTTGGGTAACACTTACAATTTGGGTGGAAAGGATCATAATCACGCATCACATAAATTACCCGATGTAAATAAAATGTTGACTATGCAAAGAAAGTGGAAGAGATGTATGAGGAGACTATAAAGAAAAAGAAGATGTCTAAAGTAGAGTCATCCCCACAATTATTCATAAAGTCATCCCTACATGAACTTACTACAAAAGTTGACACATTAAATTCCCTAATCGGCTGACCTAATTCAACAATAAATGTTAGAGGTATTTCCACATAAGGAGGGATTAATACTAAGGATGGTAACATAGTGGTAATCACGTGCCAAAGTTAGATGTGAATGATGTATTGACTTGTTTGATGTGTCAATGGTATTAACGATTAATGCATAGATGGAATCCATTACATGTCTACTAATGGAGTTCGTTTGTGGGAGAAATGACACATCAATATAACAGACCTTGAAGAAAGACTAGACTATTTCAATCAATTAAAAGGATAATCCATTCAAGCAATTAAAAGGACAATCCAAGCATGATCAATTGGGGAATATAATAAAATACATTGAACATTCACAATACAAGTAAATGATTTAAGCGAAGTAAGATTAGTGTATATATACATAGTTGGTTTAATATATGAAATAAAGCCTAAGATCGAGTTGTTCTAAGAAAATTATAGCTTTGAGGCCATGCAAACGAACTTATATTTTGAAGATAAAAAATGATCTCGATGCAAAACTTTTAGGGGAGAAACTCTAGGAAGTAGGGCTATATATACTCCACAAAAGGAAGTAAACACCTCAACCCACTAGAATCTCATAGAAAGAAATGGATGAAGAAGAGCTAAAAGATTGTGCTATGTTTGTGTTAACAATTATTCCAATGGAAATAAGTTCCATCTTAAGGATGTTGTTTATATTAGAGAATGTTAATGAATATGAGTAGGATCCCCAACAAGTGACAAAATAATAAAGGTACAACCAATAAAATAAGAATTGGATAATTTATTGGAAACATCATGACATGATTTATTGGGCATAGCTTCTTATCAAACCCTTAGGACTTAAGGATACATCAAGAATCAAAATAATTTATTCTTTGTTGATTTTTGTAGCACTTAAAATTTTTTTATTGATAAAAAAGTGGTAGAACAATTTAATTATTTTGTGTACCCAATAGAAAATCAAGTCATGGTTGCTATTGGTGGAAGTATTTTTTGTGGTGGAAATTTTTTGAACATTAAATTAAGTATGGGAGACTACAATTTATCAACTCCCATGTATTCTATTCCTATTTGAGAAGTAGATGTGGCTCTAGGGCCATCTTGGCTTAGAATTCTTGGTACATTCTCTTCAAACTATGATGATTTATTCATGAAACATGATACAGAGGAAAAGAATATCAAAACAATGGTATCAAGGCTCCACAATATTAGGTTATCAACTCACATATAATGGAAAAGTTCCTTTGGAAGGGTGCTTGGTGGGTTATAGCAAGGATATATTTGATGGAGTTAAAAAAGAAGATGATATTATTCATTTATACCTACAACATACTTTGTATAAACATAACAAGGTTTCCCAAGAAAGTCCCAAAGATGTTTCACCTTTGAGAAATTATGAGCATTGAATTGAACTCTTATCAAGTAGCACAACTCCCAACATAAGACCTTATAGATATCCCTATTAGAAAAAAAGTAAAAATGAGAAAATTGTACAAAAGAAGTTGAATGCAAGTATCATTAGATCAAGAAAAAGTTCCTTTTTAAGTCCAATAGTGATGGTAAGAAGGAAGGATAATTCTTGGGAAATGTGTCATGAATATAACGACTTAAACAAAATCAAATTTAAGGATAAATTCCCCATTCCTAATATTGAAGAGATTTTGGACGCACTTCATGGAGCAACCTGTTTCACAAAGTTGGGTCTTAAATTGGGAAACCATCATATCCAATTGATAGAAGAAAACATCCCCAAAATGAATTTTCAAACACATGAGGGACACTAAGAGTCCTTGGTCACACCTTTTGGATTGATTAATGATACTTCTACATATGGAAGCCACATGAATAATATTTTTAGAAACCTCCTTAGAAACTTTGTTCTTGATTTCATTGATGCATACTCATCTATATCGAGAATTAGAAAAAACCCACACGTTGATATAATACTTCAAATTTTGTAGCACAACCAACTCTATGCAAAAGGTCTAATTACGCATTTACTAAACAAGAAGTGAAGTATTTGAGTCGGTTAAGGCCGATGCTCAAAATATTCAAGCTATGTCAAAGTGTCATGTTCCCAAAAACATCAAATCTTTATGGGGATTCCTGGGTCTTATAGGATATTATAGAAAAATATTATGAATTATGCATGATTTGGAACCCTGTTCATGTCGTTGTTGAAGAAGAATTCATTTGTGTGGAATGAAGAGGATGTCATAGTATTCTCAAACTTAAATGATGCTATGACCACTCTATCATTCTTGGAAACATTTTATTTTTATCAAAACCTGCAGTAGTGAAATGTGATGTAGTAGGGAAAGGAATTGGAGATCTATTGATGTAACAAGGGAGAACATTGGATTTTGAAAAAAAATCAAAAGAAAAGGTTCCATGAAATCTAAATATGAAAAATAAAAGTAAACTATCCTACACGAAATCAAGAAATGACAACAATGCCTTGTTGGGAGGTATTTTAAAATCAAGGTTGACTGCGACGACCTAAAATATTTTTTGGAGCAATGATTGTATCCAGAAGATAAACACAAATGGGTTACTAAAATGCAATGATATGATGTGAAATCATATACAAAGAAGGAAAGATAATGTGGTAGCTAATGCCATCTCAAGAATATAATAAGAATACACCTTATATTCCATTACATATACCATCACAATGTGGTTGGAAGATGCTTACTAAGAATGGAAAGAAGATCATAGAACTAGATAGAAAACACACTACCTAAAATAAGGAAAGATCCCTATATACCAATCAAAGATCCCTATATACCATTGGGATTGGAAGAGATATGATCTTTAGTACAAGGATATAATATTTATATGCCCTCAATTAAAGTTGAAATAACAAAATTAATGAAGTCTCATTATTCTCACTTGTGGGACATTTAGGGTTCCTTGCAACATATCAAAATATAAAAAAATATTTCTTTTGGGAGGGAATGAAGAAGGATATTCAAAAATTTGTTAGAGGATGTTATGTTTTCCAAAGAAATAAAGGATATGATTTCAAGATTATAGAGTTAATTCAACCCTTACACATACCTAATCAAATATGGGAAGAAATATTGATGGATTTCATTATAGAACTACCTCTATCAAAAGGTAAAGATGTCATTTTTGTGGTAGTGAACAATCTCACAAAATATACATATTTTTTGGAATTCAAATTACATATACTACAAAACATGTGTTAGAATTTTTCATGAATAAATTCATAGGCTTCATGGTTTTCATAAGGTAATAGTAAGTGATAGAGATCCAAAATTCACAAGCAATTTTACGAAGGATTGGTGGAAAATAACAAGAACAACCTTAGCCATGAGTTCAATGTAACATCCACAACCAAATGACCAAACAAGTTTTTTGAAAAAATGTTTGGATGGTTATATTCATTGTTATTTTGCAAACAATCCCAATGGGTTAAGTGACTTCCTGTAATACCCCTAAGATGAACCCCATTCATACATATAAATGTAAATCAACACATACACTAGTGAGCTAGGAAATTTTGGGCTAGAGTGCCTTTATGTATATGTATTTTGAGGCTAGAGTGTTGATGTGGTTATTAGGCTGGAAAGCCAGATGCTAAAATAGCTTGTGAGCCATCATTGTAATATGTAATCACACACAAATATTAATGAAAACACATCATTGCTACAAACCAACCATGTAAAAGAGTATGGAGGGCTAAACTCCACTAGATAGGGAAATGGGGATAAAAGTTTAGGAAAAGGGGATAAGCTAAGGGGGATTAAGCCCAAAGGAATATTATATTAATATTTCTTAAAGTATAAAGTATGGATATTTATTCTATCCTAAGTTCCAAGGATGGGGGTCAAGTGTGCCTGAGGTAGTTCCCAACATGACAAGTGTCAGGTTGGGAACATGCATACATATAGTTTGGACTTAGTTCATTTTCCTATTCATTCGATCATCGTTCCTTCACTCACTGAGATATCATCCATAACCTGCTGTTACTATCACCCATACATGTACCTGTACCGATACCATGACTAGCTTTGGAGTTGGATTGAAGAGGCGGGTTGTCAGGCCCATAGGACATTGAAGAAGCAGGTTGTCAGGCCTGTGATTATTCTCTCCAGGTGAGAGAATTGTTGAGAATGAATTTCCAATGTGTCAAGCTACAACTACAGGGATCTGAGACTTCATGTCTGACTTGTTGCTGAAGCCCCAGAAGGAAAGTGGGGAAACTGAAGAACTGTTGAGCAGAGAAGGGGCACACTTCCCGGGATGGGACAAGCATATGGGGAATGAGAGAATATAGGCTATTAACTTGAGTTGAAACCCGAGTCTGAGATTATATGCTATTAGAGAGATCTTATCCTGGTTATAAATCCTTTACCCATATGGAGTGTAAGCCCCATCTTGGGGGTGACCCACTGCTGAGAGTTTTGAGTAGTGCAATCTAAGGCTGGGAGGAATGTGGAAGGTATACACACAATTGGTGTTATTTTTATCAAAGAAAAGTGTAAATTGTGTATTAATTCATGTGATGTGTTAATATTTATGCAAATATTTTCATCGTTTTTTTTTCCATGTGTACGCTGCATGTATATTTCTGTCATTATTTTGTATGAATATGTGCATTTGCAGAGTATTTTTATGAATTAAATTAGCATCAAAGTTCATA
>JASDQU011402256.1:5518-23643 GCA_032191745.1 Picea mariana
TTGGAATTATGGTTGTATGCAAGTATAGGATGATAATGAATAGATATGTATGAGTTTGTGTTACAAACTAATCTGCAGGTCATTAGGCTATGAAATAACCAAGGGATAATGGTAATAAAAGTGGATTTCATGACCACTGACCAAGAAATTATATTGGTTTGAATTCATTCCTATGATATGTGGACCAATGCAGGATTTCAGGTGGTGAGACTGTCTAAAATTGAATAAACGATGACAAAACTCCCAGGAACATGGTGCCACTATATATTCCATTGTAGGGTGTGGACCCTAGTCTTGTTAGGAGGGGTGGAGGTATTTCCCACCATGTATCTTTCGAAACCTGGAATCATGGGAGGATGGTGTTAGCTCACTCTCCCCTAGACGTGTGATGATGACTGTCAATTGCCTGCTGGGGAATCTTGGTCAAGATAGTGATACTTCTGCTTACAGGTTATATTTGGAGTTAGGTCAATATAGTTGATGCTCCAAGATAGTCCAGCAGAGGAAGGATAGGAATGGAAGATGGAAGTAAGTTAGGGAGGAAGGATGAGTATAAATAGTTGAGAGTGTATATAAATTTTCCTTATGGTGGAATTTATTGTTTTTACTTCTGAAAAGAAAATGTGTATATATGAATATTCATAATTATGTAACCAAACCACAATTGTCTAAATAAAATTGTTGAGCTAGAATATTGTAATTAAGGGAATTCACAAACATTTCATTGGTTTATTATCTTTTATAAAATGAATAGTCTTGTTGATTGGATTGGATGCATACATGAATTACTATAACGGTGATAGTTATTGTTATTAGTACATGCACAAGACTTATATGTACTAGATACACATGTATTTCTTGTACATGTACACTAGTATGTATGAGTTTTCATGGATTACTTATTGATAATGTTGGTTATTGGATATGAGTGTGTGAACCCTATGTCTTTTCCCTTGTATCTTAAAATACTTTAACTTTCAGACAAAGTTTCCTGAAGGGTGGGTGTATTTAACAACCCTAAGTAATTAATTAATTATCCTGAATTAATAATTGTTTAATGTATATTAGTTAATTACTTAATTAATTTTTTAACTAATTAAATATTTGGTTAGTGAATTTGAGTTTAGTAAATTTTAATTTATTAAATGAAAACTTAATGTATCAAATGAGGGAACCATTTAAGAGAAAGGGGATAAGGTGGTTGGTATTAAATGGAGGGATAAGGTGGGTGAGTCTTAATGAAAGGGAGCAGGCGGTGAATGAGAGAGGGGGAAAGGAGGATAAGAGGAGGAAAAAACATTCGAAGGGGGGACTTTTGGATTTTGGGGAGAGAGCATCATTTTGGGAGGGGAGGACTGAATTGCTAGTTTTTGCTAAAGGAATTTGTTGAATTTTAGTGGACTAAGATAGGGGGCACCTATTGCTAGGATTTTTGGGCCCAGGGGCCAGGAATCCTTATGAAATCCTAGAGCTAGGGAGCCAGAGAGGCTCTGTTTCTAGTTGGCTGGGAGGTTAGTCGGTTTTGGCAGAGTATCAGGCAGAGTTGGAGAATAACAATAGCATCAGTTAGAGGTATGTATTTCATTATTCTAATGTGTTATGTAATTTTTTTATGATCTTCTCATAAATTTTAATTATTTTGAATGGTTATAAATGGTTATATTATGAATATGTTGTTTATTATGATGAATAATGAATGGTCAAAAGTTAGGATAGAATTTTTCTATTTTAATTTATGTATTTATAAGGCTCTGTTGGAAGAGACCTTACAAATATGGTGGTTTAAATAGACCATTTGAAATACCTATGATGATTGGATGAGTTGCAGGTCGACTTCCATTGTTCGACAACACTGAGTGGTTACTGAAGGTGTTCGTCCTCTATTGGAATACCTATGTTGTCGAACATGGTATCAGATCAAAGATCAACACACCGATGTTTTCACATGGTAAAACCCCTATGGGGAAACATCCATGGCCACAGCCAGCGTGGCCACTTGGAGAAGTTTATTAATGCAAAGAAAAAAGATTACAGAGAGATTTTACAAGAGAGTTTCTCACAATCGATCATCAACAAATGACCCTCCATGCTCTTTAAATAGNTAATGCATACTAAAGAAACACACTTTTACCTAACGACATATTAGACCAAGTAGATCTTAACTAACTCCTAAGTGTCTAAATATCCTAAATTCCATTACTTCTAAACCTACTTAAGGTGTATAATATAATCCCTATTTCAGTTTTTCACTAGTATGTATTGGACAAATCCCATGAGATAAAAAGAGTAATTTCTATGTGACCGATGAAAGGTCATTCCAAACCATGCTAGTATAAATATTGCCAAGTATATGGTCTTGATTTTGTATTAAGTAAATTCCAATGGGACAAGTATATCCAAGGATCTATTATCTGGGAGGACACAGACCATGTGTCGACTCTCAAGATTAACCTACACTTTTCACTAAACTATAACTTCAAGAAAACATTTGTTAAAGAGTGGGTGTATTTAATGCCCCACATTTTTGCATTACGTTGTTAGAACTCTAATTTTTACTCATCTTAGTAATTCATTTTCTTAGTATATGTTTAAAATAAATTAAACTAATGAATACATTTGATATGTGGACACATGAACCAATTTATGTGTTGACAATCTATGGTTTTATCATTATATGTTCATGATGATGATAATTATGGGATTCCTTTTGAACATGTAAGTCAAAATGTGAAATTTTGATACATGGAGACTAGTCCAAACTTTATGCTATGTATGTATATGTATGTAATGCATGATGTAACAAATATATGTTGTTTATTTGAACATCAATACATAATATAGGTTATCACTTGAACTAGTTAAATATTTGTGTGTACAATAAGCAAACCATAATTGATCTTGCTGCAACACCTCCAACACTTGGATCTAGATCCCTTTGCATTTTGTTTTTTTATGTCTAGTGTAACACTAATAAGATATAATACATATGTGTCTTATAGTGCATATTCATTATATCATGTGTATGTTCCTTTAAGCCTTATCATTTCCCTAGAGAAAGTCTCTACATACCCAAGGATAACCAACCAAAACATATTTAAATTATATATTTCTGTAACAATGATGAATTTTAAAAATCAATGATGACCAAAACTAGTGGAGTCAACATTATGTAGAGGCCATGGAGTGAAATACTCCATATTCTAGAACTATTCCTTAAATTAAGGTATAATAGATCATTTTTCAAAACATTGCAATTTCAACTTACTACGTTTATCAGTCTTCTGTACTGCAAGAATCATATTTTCCTACATAATACATATTTCTTAAGAAAACTCAAAATAAAATATCCTTTAAGAAGATAGGGTTTTGAATTTTCTATTTAAAATGATTATACCTTCTTCAATATTTCTCAAGATCACTTTTATGACCCAATACATAAATGACATCACCATTCTACATTTGATGTGTAATATCCCTATTTTGGTCCTTTAGATGAACCAATACAGAAATCGCACCTCCACTCTACCTCAAATGGAATTGGTGCAACTACAATCTAGAAAAAATATTAAGAGAAAAATATCACAAGACCATATCATATAACCATTGATCACTATTCATACATACATATTGTTTCTACATATCTAGTTTGAAGCATATCACTTAAGTTGGAATTAAAACCAAGTTACTAGTGACCCGTATGTTATGGGGATACTGTAATTGATAACCCTCAAAGGCATTCTCTTGCATTAATATTTTTTTTTTTTTTTAAATAGATATATTTTGTCACTCTTGCAATGAATAAGATCGTTGATAGTATTGACAGTTTTTCGCAAGAACTACTTCGGTCATCTCTATTGCGATGAATAAGATCGTGGATAGTATTAATAGTTTGTCGCAACTATTGAGGCTTCGTCTCTCTTGTGAAGAACTATCGTTACTATCGATGATACCTTATCCTTGAATAGTTTGTTGCAAGAACTACTCCGGTTGTCTCTCTTGCAACAAGGGCCCTAGGTCATCTCTCTAGCGACGAGCTCCATTCTTGCGATGACCTCCTCCGACCATCACTCTTGCGATGACCACCATAGGTCATCTCTCTTGCGACGACCTCCTTGAGTCGTCACTCTTGCGATGTAATCCCAGATTTGTTTCACTTTCCATGACACATGAAGTGATGTTTGGGGGGCCCAATATTCATTGTAATAATCACGACATAATGTCACAAGAGTGTTGAAATGGTCATCACAAAATGACCCACACTTACTAGTGTTAGTAAGTTAGGTTGAGTTGGTAGATATAACAAGTAAAGTTGAGTGTACTTTTGTCAAAGAATAGGAGAAGAGTATTAGTGCCTTCAAGTGTAATGGAGTCAAAGTGAGTGGCTTCTTCTAATCCTACAAATCAATGATTATGATGCACAAAAGTATAAGAGGGAAAAGGCCTAGGAGAAGTAGTAACTTAAGTCCTCCTAGGCTTTGACCTATAGAGACAAGATGCTAGGGTGTAGGAAATTATAGGCCCTATCTCCTTGCTCTTCTTATCCTTCTTGTGGAGTAAAAGCCATAAAACAATAAGTAAGTCCAAATTCTTAGAGTGATAACAATTTAGGGCTCTCAGTGATAAATGAAAAATTTGTGATAAATGACAAATTGTGTTATTCAAAATGAGAGTAATTTATGTTTATTTATACAAAATTTTGACCTTTAATTCATCTTTAGGTCAAAACCGGGCCGACCTCGCCAAATTACAACAAAAATTCAATTTTTACATAATTAAATAAATTTTCATCTAAATACACCTCTAAGGGTGATGCCATGCCCTTTTAGGGTGACGTTGAGGCCCATAAATGAAATGTTGAGCTAGAAAAGTAAGGTCCTTGGTCTCGAGAGGCCCCAAATGATTCCCACACATGCCACCAGGCTCATAAATGCCTCCAAAAATGAAACCCTAGTTTTGGATGATGTCTAGGAATATGATGGTGACGTTCAAGGCCCTTAAGGGACAACATCCATGTAGGAAGGGAAACGTCCCCTTGGTCTAGGTCTACCCAAGTGATCCCAAAGACAATGTCCTTCTTTTTCTTGGTGCAGGTATTCAATTTCTTCTTACCCCTGGTTGGGGTTTCAACATCCATATGTGTGATTTAATTCCCCATGAAGGTTCAATCTAATCATTACCTCATGTGTACCTATCCACCAAGAAAGGTCCCGCAACAAAAGAAACTACACCCTCCAGGTCTTCATAAGTCACAAGGATCATAGCATGTAAATCAGATCCAATAATTAAATTACCCAAACATGTGCATAAAATCCCCCTTAACCCAAACAAATGCTCAAATATGTTATGAAATTTGACAAGTTAGGTTTGGAGAAGGTCTTCAGGTGTCTTATTGGGATAAACTCTCTTAAGTTTGGAATGTTTCCCAAGTTGGGTCAAATACAGGTCATGTATATGTATGAGATGGCATGGGGTATATGTTTGGGCATGGTGCATGTAATAATAGGGAAATATAAAGTCGTACATGTGGGTTCCTTTGAAGAGGGTGATTTGCACCTTGTCATAAATGCAATTGTTTCCTATCCCATTCATTTCCTTTTATTCTTAGATTTAGTTCTTTTTATCTTTTTCTATTTTTCTTCAATGGAATATTTGAAGGCCACTATCATGAATTGATAATGAGAGGTGACATTGTTATCCACAAATATTTCACATAAATGAGAAGGTTGGATCATTATGAGACCCCATTTCTCCTGGTTATGCCACCAAGAGACACTACCCTAGCTTGGTGACCAAATAGTTGGTAGTGTCATACCGCTACATGCCCATGGTCATAATAGGTCAGCTCATGATGAGATCACTATCCATCAACTAATAACTTGAGTGTTTATGTTATTTTATGGGTCCCCTTTTCTTATTGGGAAGTTTTTCACTTCTTTCTTGGGGATCCCTAGGAAAAACATCTTGAAGGTTTAAACTTTATATTTTATCTCTTTCTAGCTACTTTTACCCTCTGGGCCTTTATACCCTTCTTCCCACAAGGTAAAGTACAACCTTTCCTACTGTATCCAATCCCAATGCCCAAACAAGGATATGAGAGATGGAAGTAATAAATATGAAAAGTGGTAAGTATGGGGGGAACATACGATGAATTTTCATAGATCCAGCTAGTAGCAACCCATCCTAAAGGGAAATCAACTTACTAGAACACTATGCCACCCTTCCAGGTATGAACAAGGAATATAACATAATTTCGAAGAAATCACCATGAAATGAAGAAGGATTTAGTACAACATATTCAAGTGCTTCGAAAATCAGAGTGATACATAACCTAATACCCAGACTCATTACCTCATGGAGAAAGACTTACCACTACCTCAAGATTGGACTGGTGGGATGGATACTGCTACTGATGATAATCAGATTGCACTGAAGAAAAGAGGGGCCCTCTGAGGCCATGCTCAATTCGTCTGGCTCTAGATACTCCATGTCTAGGACATGTGGTCCTCAAGACATGATCTCCTTAGTTATCCCTAGGCTAGGGGATAACATCTAGTTCCAACTCATGGACATGTGCTCACTATAGAGTGCATGAGAACATGAGAATCTCTAGTATGCCCTGTGCCTACTAAATATCATAAAAATATATTAGTAATCCCTAGGGTGGTGATATCACTCCTTGTTAATACATGATATAATAAACAAATAAAAGCATCTCTTGTCTAGCATATGATCATGAACATACATATATACATAATGAAACAAGACAATATGAAAATGTACTACAACTATGCTAACATGATATGAAAATGGTATAGACAATGGATGCAAATGACCACCTAACTTACATGTACTTACTATTGAAGTCAAGTCTCCACCCCATGGTGGGGTTTGAGGAGGTTTATACTCACTGGTAATGGACGTTCCCTCCCTTCAAGCATAGATAAATAAAAGGAATCGTTAACTGACTTCATTCTAATTCTGAAGGGTCCAAGCCAAAATTGTGCATTCCCATTAACATTGTTAGGCTCACCCTTCTTGGTGTCCCACATCAATACCATGTCTCCCTATTGATATTATTTTTCTTCAAACTTTGTTCTTCTCTAGATAACCTTGGTTTATTGTCTTGAGGGAGGAGGGTGAAATTTGGATATAAGGGCTTCTTGTTGTCTTGGTTAAATCAATATATCATCATCCCCTTTCTTTAGTAATTTGATAGCGCCGACTTCTTTTTCATTGTATTTATCTAAGATTTTTTGATAATATTGTGAAAGGAAAATAGTATGGATAAAATGCAGGAAGGATTTTCTCAATTCTCTCATGTGTTTCATTGATCTTAGTATCATTGTCAATATCTTGTACATGAAACTTTTCCATTGGCATATTTGGAAGGTGTGAAATCATCCCATATTTCATAAGGCACGTTGATATAAGTTAAATCCATCTCTAATGTGCCACCCAACATCGTAACGAACTTCTTTGAAAAGAGCATGCCCCATGAGTGGATCACTCTCTTAGGATATTTACCAAGGTACACTTCAATGTTCTCAACTACCCCATGAGTGGGTATGGCCCTGGATTGAAAACCACACACATTTGTATACATTCATGTAGCCTTTAGGCCTAGTTGCTCCATGATTTTCAAAGAAATCATGTTGGCACCTAATCCCAGATCAAGAATAGAGTTGTTGAGACATTTGGTATTTACTAGAAATGACATAAAGAAGGGTGTGTGTCCATCATATTGAAACTTAAAAATGGTTTTCTTATAACATAATATGTGGATCAATTGATTCATCCAACACATTGAAAAAAAATTCAAACCTTTCTTTCATGGATGGAACCTTTATAATTTCCTTCAAAGGGATGGTTACAGTCGTTTTGTCCAATGCTCTTTCCAAGTCAAAATTTAAGTCAACCTTGTTATCCTTAGAATAATTCTTAGGAAGGAGTATGTTCATAGGTGGAGGTTTTCATTGCGAAGTTGTAGGTCTAGTAGAGGGAGGTTAGTTCATTTTATTTTTCCTAGTATACACTTGAAATTCTTCTTTTTTCAATCTTTCTCTTGACTCTTGATCAAGGCTATTGATTACCTCCATCCTATATTTCTTGGTTGCTTCTTTTATTCCTTCTTCACGTTCTTCCGGTGTGATATTAAGGCAATATTGTGGATCTTCAGCAGCATGGTTGATAACATTAACTTGATCATGTTCACCATTATTAATAGGGAATTCATGCTCCCAATGTGATTCTCTCCATTGAAAGCACCATCGATTCTCCTCAACCATGTTTGTGGGGGATAAAGTGTTAGGGACCTCTTGATCATTTTTTGGATTGAAACGTTGACCACCCCTTTGGAATTTCCCCTTATAAGGAGGTATATGATATTTTTGTTGGGCTCTTTCTTGGTTGACAATCCTATTCATCCTTAATTCTAGGGTTTTTACCATGTCGTATACAATCAATTGTAGATTTTCCAAGCTAACAACAATATCTAAGGTAGCCTCAACATTTTGGAATACTTTGGGTTTAACATCCATATTTACTCTTGGGGAGGAGAAAGGTTCTACTTTGGATGATGACATTTTACTTTCAATATTTAGAGCCATATCCTGGGCTTCTTGGATTGTTCTAGGAGCTTTGTCTCTGATATGGAAACTAATTTTTCCTATAAAGGATTTGGTGTAAAGAAAGAGAATAAAGTTGTTTGAAGGGACGTGGTGGATCGTTGGGATCTGTTGTACTAGCCTCTCAAATTTATTATGAAATTCCCTAAAAGTTTAATTCTCATCCTTTAAGATGTTCTTAAGCCTTGTTAGAAACATGTAGGGGTCTTCCTTGACACTCCATATTTTTAGGAATTCTTCCTCTAATTTATCTATAGATCTAATACTAGCATCAGGAACATTGTTATACCATCTTCTAGCACTATCATAGAGGGTAACAGAAAACAAATTCATTTCCAAGTATTCAACGTCATCATAGGATGAAGTTGAAAAAATGCCCAAAAATTGCTCATATGTTCCTCAGCATTGACTACATATTTACCAGTGAACTTAGGAAACCACTTTTCATACCTAGGGGGAATTTTCCTAGGGTATCCTAGAATTTTTGTCATGTCTAACGACCTAAAAAGTTTGGATGACCATTACTTTTGGTCATTAAACTGATTTGGATTATGGGTCTGAGATTGAGCGTCAAACATTGTGTTTAAGGGAATATTACCTCCAAATAATGATTTTACTATAGGAGAGTTTCTAGGAGGATTTATTTTGTAAGACTTGGGAGGATTGGTGTATCTCCTTGAATTTTTTGGAGTCGCCAGATAATATTCTTGATATTATCAAAGGGATGAGGGGATCACCCTAAATGGAGTCATTAGGAAAGATATGTGAATGAAGGCTTTGGATAAAGTATTACCGAAAAGGTTTCGTTCGAGGAATATTGAATCGATGCCCCCTAGCAATGGTGCCAAAAATGTTATCGGAAAATCTATACTTTCCCAAAGCCTAAAGGTAAGTAGGCTTAGATTGACATAACATAGAGGTAACCCTATCATTGTCACCCCAATAAGTTACATCTTTCTACTTAGGAGGAGGAAAACCTCACTCCAAGGGAGATGTCCCAGGACCTAGTTGGTTGATGAAGGAGGGCAAGACAAGGTAATACCACCCCTCTCTCTAGGTCACTCAAATGAGTGAATTCATCTAGAATGGTTGTGTCAAGGGGGTTAAGGGGAAAAAAGGTGAATGATACCTACCCTTTAACAAAGAAAGAAAAAACGTTATATACTAATCAATGATATCAATTCCTTCAATCAATGACTTAACATAAAAGTATGATACCAAACAATTTTATGCATAAAATATAGATGTGTAGCAGCAGTGATAAATCCAGAAATTGCAACTTATAAGGCCAATGTAACAAAGTATAAATACCTTGCAATGATAATAGTTTTTCCACTTACAACTTATAGATTAATACAATCCAAGTAATGACTTTAAAAGGATTTCAAAGTACTTATAAAAGAAACAATTTAATAGTTATGACAACGGTAAACAACTTCAAAAATGTACCTTGCAAAGGCAATTTAGTGAACACTTTTAGCATTTATTGATTGGGGCTCGCCTAGTAAAAATTTTGGGTGGTTTATCAATCAAAAAATGAGTTTAATATTCTATCAAAAATGAATTTAATAGCATGAAAACAAGAGTGATGACAACTGCAAGAAACCTTCATAAATGCACTTTGTAAAGAGCAATTTTGGCACACTTTAACTATAGTACTTTGCTTCATGCAGTTTTCTGGGTTGGTTTAGTTAACTTGTAAGATAAAATAACCTTATATATGATGGTTGTAGTAGTGTTAGTAACAATAGCATATTAGTACCTTAAAAATAGGTTAGTAAGTTAGGATGAGTTGGTAGATATATCAAGTGAAGTTGAGTGTAGTCTTGTCAAGGAATAGGAGAAGAGGACTGGTGCCTTCAAGGGTAATGGAGTCAAGGTGGATGGCTTCTTCTAAGGCTGAAAATAAATGATGATGATGCACAAAATTCTAAGAGGGAAAAGGACTAGGATAAGTAGTAACTTAATTGCTCCTAGGCTTTGACCTCTAGAGACAAGATGCTAGGGTGTAGGCAATTCTAGGCCCTAGCGCCTTGCTCTTCTTAGCCTTTGTTGAGTCTCAATTTTGACACTTATATTAGCCTATATTATCCTCTATCTGAGTCTATTTTACTTACGATATGTGTATATGTTGACCATTTCCTCCACAACCCTACTTTGTGACCTTGATCATATGCATCGAGAGGTAACCTATGTTAAAACATGATTTGTTTGATTTTTTGATTAAACTGGAATTAAATGGTTGATTATTATGATCCTAATTACTTTGACTATTACTAAGAAGCTTCATGACAATGCATAGTTTCATCCGATACTACCACTGGTATGGTACTGCAACAACCGCTTGATCCGGTACTCCACTTGATCCAATACTTCGCTTGATCTGGTACTCTGTGTGATACAATACACCACCTAATCCAGTACTTTGTAGTGATCCATGAAATGAAGTCTCTCAATTGTATTGATTGTTTCCTATATTAAATAAGGTTTGATTGGAATTGATAGGGTTATAATTGGTTTCTTTATAAGAGTGAATAAAATAAGTCGTTAATTGCTATTTCAAATGTTACAATAAGAAAGATCTCAGTTCATCTGTTCATTTCATGATCCTCTAATGAAAAAACTTGTTATCTAAGCAAGAACCTTTTCAATTGAGTGTTTTTTTGAAATATTTAATAATCTTTATCTTCTGAGTTTGAAGTTGTATGAAACATTTAGATACAAAATTTTATGTTATTAATTATTTCCCGATTGAGATAGATACAACGGACATAGATAGGTTACCTATTTTAAGCACATATAGTGTAACAACTCTTTTGATTACAAATCTCAGATTGACATATAAATGAGTTCAATATTCTGAGCATATATATACATCAACAACCTTTTTATGGAGTAAAAATCATGCAACAATAACTAACTACAAATCCTTAGAGTGCTAGAAAATTATGGCTCTAGGATTTCACTAGTTACTAGATCAATTCAATAAAAATCTTGGCAAATAAAAAGTAAGAAAATAGAAATTTAAGTTTCTTACTTAAAGCATTGAGTACACAATGCAATTTCATAATCTTGTATGAGAAAATAAAACCATACAACAAACCATTCAACAAATCAAAAAATGTAGTTTTCACTTACTTGCACCAAGAATAATCATGAGAATACCATGCTAGATCACCATAAAACTTCCAAGATTGATCCAAGTAGAAAAAAATAACCTTAAACAAGAATGGTACCCCACAATCTCAGCTAATAACCCTCACCAGGCCACAAATTTCATACCTCTTGTCTTAAATGACAAGTTGTTTTATTCAAAATGAAAGTACATTATGTTTATTTATACAATTTTTTGAACTTTAATTCATCTTTAGGTAAAAATAAAGCCGACCTCACCAAATTACAACAAAAATTTAATTTTGACATAATTAAATAAATTTTCATCTAAAGGCACCTCCAAGGGTGATGTCATGCCCTTCTAGGGTGATGATGTGGGCCATAAGTGAAACATTGAGGTATAAAAGTAGGGTGCTTAGCCTCTAAATGCCCCAAATGATGCCAACATGTGCGACCATGCTCATAAATGCCTTCAAAAATGAAACCCTAGATCTGGATGACGTCTACGACTATGATGGTGATGTCCAGGTCCCTTAAGGTCTAATGTCCATGCAGGAAGGGCAAGGTCCCTTATGCCTAGGTCTTCTTGGGTGCCCCTAAAGGAAATGTCCTTCTTTTTCTTGGTGCAAGTATTCAATTTATTCTTACCCCTAGTTTGGGTTTCAACATCCATATGTGGGATTTAATCCCCCATGAAGGTCTGAGGCAATCATTCCCTCATGTGTACCTATCCACTGAGAAAAGTTCCACAACAACAACAAGTACGCTCTATTAGGACCTTATAAATTATAGGGAAATCACTATTATGACTGATATCTATTTCAGGCATAACGAAAATTGCTCATGGTGCATAGTGAACATGCAAAGCTGACATAACGCTCTCAACACTTCTTCTCAGGATGTTGTAAAATAAAAAATCTTCATGGGCTATAGATCTTCACAACCTCTTGTTTTTCAGGTTTGCTCGGGTAAAATTTTGGTTAGATAGAAAAATATTAAAAAAAAAGTGGTTTTCATAGACAATTTTGGCTTTATGTTTAAATTTCTGGACTTTATGGCCAAATTTGACTCTCGGGCTTATGCCAAAAACTTGTATTATTTTATCAAAAATTTTATTATCTTATTAAAAAATTAGTGGCCCTAGGGCCAAGATCAAAGTCTCCAAGTTCCCGAGCTAGCCCAACATCTTCACATACCACATACGACCATAGAGTCAACACAATACACAAACCCAATGCAAAAACACCAAGCTCCAATGCATAGCCTCAGGCTCACTACATCGACCATATGATAAAGGGTTTGTGTATATAAAGGGTAAAGGATAGTGTTTCCTCCTCTATGTGGGATATTTCCCATAGAGTTAAAAAAATGATAAAACGTAGTGCCAGGTACCCAGGCGACCGCGCAGGTGTCCAAAGGACGTGATCTTGTTGTTGTAGTTGTCAATCATATTCAAAGTGTTAAGGGGAAGGTTGTAATCGATGAATTCCAGTTAATCAATCCCCAGACTATCATGCCTGGGCAAGAGCCCCGACAAACAACTTGAAATCTCAAGCATTTGAATAGGCCATCTATCCAGTCATTGATCCATGGGTTGAATCACCATTATTATTCTATTGCCATTAATTTCCTGAAAAGTGAACTGGTAGAAAAGATGCTACTCAATTTACATAAAAATAAATGGACCGATGGTATGAATCTTCAACACTTTGATTGTCATTCTAAGACAAATGAACGGACAACTCAAGAAATGCTTGATCTTGCAATAAATTATAATAAAGTTTTACAAGAAGAGGATCAACTATCTCCTGAAATGTTGGTTATTGCAAATGTTGGAAAACAAGATGCCAAAAATCACCTAGAAGAGCATGTTTCTAATCTGATGTCCTCAAACATAGTTAAAACACTTGGGAAAATGCTTGACACAGTGGTGTTTTAGTTCTTTTTTTTTATTATTGGTTTGACCAAGCCAGTGCACATGAATCATAAGAAACAACAAAATTTGGAAGCAGTTAGAGTAAGTGGTAACAAGATATTGCGAGGGTTTTCCTTGGCACTGGAGCAGTGGAAAGAAATCATCTATGTGATGCTCCTACATCTTCGTCAGGCATAAGAACATCCTCTTATTGTCAAAATTTGCTTATCTATTTCTACTTGGAGATATTTTGTAGAATCAACAAAGAGAATTACCCAGGGAAAGGAAGATTGATATGATAAATAGCCTGGAAGGTTCATTGGCTTTTTGTGGCATCTGTAATCAATGATGCCCCTAAGGAAGATTTTGTCATTGTTTGATACTATTTATTCTATTCCAGGTTGCAAAGGACATTTGAAAGATGTTGGTTAGATCCATAATATTGTAAAGTAACCCATAAATGGTATTGCATGGCAAAAACAATTTTAGAGAAGAATGCTTGGCATTATTTAGAGGAAAGTGGTCTTGATCTCATTTCCATTTGACCATATTTCATTATTGGGCCTATTTTACATTCAAATACACAGAAGGAAGTCTATTTGATAAGAGATCAAATTGACAGGGGCCTGATAGTTAGATTGTTCTTGTGCTTGTGGGAGAGGGTATTAATCTAGATGAAATTGAGATGGAACTAGAGAAGCAATGAAAAAGTTTTCCATGTGGGCAATTTGCTACCTAGGCTCTCACTCATAACTTTACTGTTCTTTTCCGAAACAAGGTCAAGGAAATTTCCTTCTCTAATTTGTATGCACCTAAGCACTTAATCATAAATTTTGAAGATGCAAATCAGTGGATGGATTATTGAGAATGCAGGCTCTGTATTCTTAGGAAGGTTGAGTCCCAAGAGCATTGGGCAATATGCAAGTGGCACAAATCATGTGCTTCCTACTTATGGATATGCAAGGATGTATGAGGTTGTGTCATTGGATTCCTTCATAAAATACATCATGGTGCAAACCTTGACAGAGGAAAGCCTCAAATCTCTTGATCCACATGTTGTTATAGAGAGGCCTCCTAAGTAAAACAGGGATGGTAGATCAATATCAAGTTTTCAGGGCACAAAATCAACAAGTATATATCATCTCCAAATGGTAAGTCAACCTCAAATGCAAATTCTCAGCCAAATCAACAGGGAAATGAGTCAACTTCTAGATTTCTAGGAGTACTCTCCAATAGATGGTAGACATGTCCATGTTTTTAGGAATCCAAATAGTCAAATTCATATATCAAGGAGTAGAGTGTGATCCTGAAATCAAAAGAGTCAGAGATCTAATTTGTTGGTGAATTTCTTCCAGATTAAGTGGTAGAATTTTCTTATTTTCCAGGCATCAGTTGAGTACTTACTCTTACTAGTCAAGAAATTGGTTCCACAAAAGCAGGCAATAGTTACACATTCAAAGCATTATTTCGAGAGTTCTAGTAGTTATTGTCAAATAGTTCCCTAGAAAGTAGGTTAGTGTTACAAGTGTCATTATTTGTAACTGATTTCTATTTGTATAAGGCATATTCATGACTCGATATTTTGAGGCCTAAAACAATTTTTCGTCTATATATGCACATGTAAAAAATGAAGGAGGGGTTGGAACTTGTTGAAGGGATACTTTCCCAATTATTGTAATGAGGTCATAGAGCCTCTCTTCTTTCAAATCTATAGGGGTACAAGATCATATTGTTTCAAGATTCATGTGCCATGACTATTGGTGAAGTGCTTCTCGTGTAAATTGTCTCTCTGGTTTAATATGTTTTTCCTTTCCTTATTATCTTACAGAAGATTTAAGAACAAAATTTGTTGAAATATACACTCTGATTCTTGCTGGGGATAATATAAATGTTTTCTTCTAATATTTAATGGCATAGTTTGTCATTGCTCTGTTTCTAAATTGATCTTTTATCTTTCTCTTCTATCTCACTTCATTTATATTTATCGAATCCAGTAGTATGTCTACCTTTCCCTTTATCATTTGAGATTGATAGTTCTGCAAATTGATCACCTCGACCTCTTTGAATCCATTGCCCAGTGGTTTTCCTGCGTTGTTCCAACCAAGAATTTAAAAACCAAAACCAAATCTATCATAACTAACCTAATATCCTATTCCAAACCAAGCTAGATCAGACAGAGAGAGCCCTCTTTGAGTCTTGGATGGCTAGATCCAAGAATCCAAGTGGTTTAGTGTTTCCTCTGTGACTGCTTCCATAGCCTTTGGAAAATTAGAGAGTGCTAATAGAGTGGTGACTCCACTGGGGAATGAGATTTCAGGTTCTCTAGAAAATATATCAAGTTCAGATTTCACTTATGATGGTGAACAAAAGACAAACATAGGAAGGTTGTACAATTCACCCAGTGACTCCATTGTTCAAGATCCCAAGATTCAAAGTTCAGAGCGATTCCACTACCAAAGAATCTAGATTTCAGAGCATTGACGGTGATCCAAGATGACGGGGTATGTCACAAACACTTTGTCTGGTGAAATATTACAAACTTTGATGGATGAGTTAATAGAATTTCAGATTGATGAGATTTTCTCAAAAGCAATATTTCTTTGTTTGAAATCGAGCCGATTGACACCTAAAGGTAAAAGTTTTTTTCTTGGTTTAGTTGCTGAAATATTAAAAAATGAATTTGAAATATTAGATGTTCAATTTGAGTCATATGATTTCCAAGATCCTAAACAATTCTTGGAAAGTCTTCCTCCTAAAAAAAGAGAGGAAATTGTTATACCATTTGACTTGCAGATAAAGGAAGGATATGGTTGTGAGCCTAATTTTGTAGAGCTGGAATCAAAGATCAGCCTTAATGAAGAAATTGAAGAGGTTATCCAGGATCAACTCATTATTAAGAGCATAAAAGGTATATCAATAAATTATGAATTTATCAATCCTGTAGTTGATTATTGTAACAACCCTAGTTAAATAGTTGCTTAAGGTTATCAAGAATAGTTAATTAAATAATTAACTATCCTAATGTGTATTGGTTAAGTAATGATTAACCATTAATAATATTAATTAATTAATTATTGTTTAATATATGTTGATTAATTAATTAATTGATTACTTAACACATTCAATGATTTGGGTAAAGAAATTAAGGCTTAATAACTTTAATTTATTTATTATAAAACTTTATGTATGACAGGGGATAGGTTATTGAATAGAGGGATAAGGTAGTAAATGGAGGGATAAGGTGGGTGGAATTAAATGAAGGAGGAGGCCATGAATGGGGAAGGATATCAGGGGGAGAGGCATTCAGAAAAGGGGACCTTTTGGAATTTGGGGGAAGGGAGAGCATTTGAGAGAAGGGACTGTATTTTCTGCTGAGGATATTTTTTGGTTTGGAGTTTGGGTGAACTGTTACAGGGGTGTACCAAGTTGTTGGGAGTTTTGGGCTCAGGGGCCAGGAATCCTCACGGAATCCTGGAGCTAGGGGGACGGACATGCTCTGTTCCTAGCTGGCAGGGAGGAAGATTCAGTTTTGGGTAAAGTTTGGATAGAGCAACAAAGAGGACAACCAAAGATCAGGGATTTAGCATCAGATGGAGGTATGTTTATTTATGTATTTTTATGAATATGTGGTGTTACGTGGTTGTTATGTAAGATTATTTTCATGTTGTTAATAAGTTTAATTTATGTTGAAAAATAAATAATTATACGTTGATGATTGAATGGTACAGGATATAGTTTCTTCATTCTTAAATTTTGTCTTATATTTTTATAAGGCTCTGTAGGGACAGAGGCCTTACAATTATATGAAGGATATTTCTAGTTCCATTATACACATCCATATATAGTTTCCATTACACTACACACCTTGGGTTTTCTGAACAGAGGGTCAAATTGTTTCTCTAATGTTTTTAATAAACAATCCAGAAGTTAATGTATATAAGCAGTTGCTTGATTGGTTTCACTGGAATTATTATATCATTTAGAATAGTGAAACTATCAGTAGATTAGAGTAGGTAGGAGTGTGCCAATAATCTCAACAGGATGAGCACTTCTTTCTCTTTTAGTTTTTCATAGTTTTTCAGTTTGTAATGTCCCCACTTTGGGACATCATCACAGGGTGGAGACTTATGATGACCAGAGTAGCCAGATGGATGTTATAGCGAGTATAGGGTTATTTGAGAGGCATTGTGGGGTCCAGTTGGCATTTATCATCATATTCCATCATTATGAGCCATTCCGCATAGGGTGGATTTGGTTTCGTTCCATTCCGATGATTTCCATGATTTTGACTCTTTTGAGCTATAAGTTAATTAAAATCATTGAAGAGGGCATTTGGGGCACATTACTTGGAAGAACCTCTCAATGTAATAGCTCATTGGAATCAAGAGGAGCAACACTACAGGATGGGATGGCTAGAAGTGACTTTCAGTGACTAGGGAGGCCACAAGGAGAGATAAGGAGATTTTCAGAGG
>JASDQU011402257.1:0-39758 GCA_032191745.1 Picea mariana
ATCCAAACCATTTCCTCTGTTAACCACAAGAGGAAAAGACTGTCCTGTACCAACCTCCAAAATGGACCATTCCTCATGTTAACCACAATGAGAAATCGTTGTCCAGTGAGGCGGGCCAGTCTTCTTGAGTAGCCCTCAAGAAGAGAGACTACCCTAGACCACTCCCCATGTTAACCACAATGGGAAGTTGTTGTCTATGATACATCAACAAACTGGACCATTTCCCATGTTAACCACAATGGGAAATCATTGTCTGTCAGAAATCTCAATACACTTTCCAAACAGGAAAGCATTTATCCAAGATGGACTATTTTTCAATCTTGAAAATGAATGTCTTCAATAATATTTTTAGTGCTCCCTCCCAACCTGGGAGTCATCTCTTCCTTTTTCAATAAGGAAGTCGTTTCCATGAGCTCCAGCTTGAGTACACAAACTCTTTCATCTTGGATAGAAGCTTTACCAAAATGTCTGCTTATCTGCTCATCTGTGGAGATACGTATTGGAGAACCACTTTCTCCTTTCTGGACTTCATCACGGATAATGTAATGCTTGATTTCAAATGTACTTTATTCTGGAACACTGTGAAGGCTTTATGTAGCTCTGAACAATAGAGTATATCATCTTGATGTTATAGGAAATCTTCACCACGCTTCTGCTATGCACTCGAGGTTCTCCACCAAGTTATCTTCTTCTATCTGCATTCGAGGGTCTCTTTCTGGTATGCCTCAAAGTCTTGAGATTTCTCTTCATACGCTCTTTATTTAATTTCTTTGGAGAACATTCTTTGTGTTCATCTGATGTAGAACTCCAACTTATGGATGTTGCGGATGATATAATGACTCATGTAGATATAAGTCCGGTTTACTGGAACAAGTAATCATCATAGTATTCTCCCTCCAACTGGGAGAACCTCTAGTTTTGGATCTCGCAATGCTTTCATTCATAAGTCTTCCATACACTATTCTTCATCACAACTTTCAGTTCCTCTGCTTGATTGCTTTTATTGAGTTTACATCAGGTTGACAATCTTGTGATTCTTGATACAATGACTGGTTGTTTTGGCTTCTCTTTCTTTCTTGGAATCTTCATGTGTTTCTTTAGTTCTTGGGTCCATGGAGTTTCTTATAGATTCCATTCCCTAAAGATTCCATCATAGGATCACAGATGTGGATGAACAACCAGGGATACTTCTTCTTGGAACACATTATCTTCCAAGAGATAGATATACAAGATATGTACAGATACGATGCAAACAAGATATGTACAAGAAATAAGAACAGTTTTGTTACCTTTAGAAGAATAAGTTTATTCCATCTTGCTTAGTCTTCTTTGTAGGTTCCTTTTCTTCGACAATTGATGCTTCGTGTTTCTCCTTCCTTTTCTTTAGCTCGGGATAATGATTCTTGTAGTGACCATACTTTCGACAGTTGAAACATTGTACTTCTGGAATGTCTTTCTCTTGATTTGGCTTCCTCCTTGAACCAAACTTCCTTTTGTTCCTGAAGTTCTTGAATCTTGTTGTGAAGTCTTGATCATCGTACTTCTTTTGGGGTTTCTCTTTTGCACTGATCCTTGATTCTTCTTGAGCACAACAAGTTCAAAGTTCTTCAAATGTTGGATACTCCTTCCTTGTGTTCATGCTTGTGGAAAATGCATCCCACATCTTGGGAAGACCATTCAGTACTATGTTTACCAATTCCTTCTCTGAGATGATCTCTTGAATAGCTTGTTGTTGATCTCTTAACTGAGAGATTCTCACAAAATATGATGTTATGTTGTCCTCATCATTCATCTTCATGTCACGGAGCTCATTTTTCAAACTCATTACTTGTCCAATGTTTCTGACTGAGAAGAGATTTGTTAAGGCATCGTACATCTTTTTCGATGAGTCAATATGGGAGATGTAGGGTATCAAGTGATCTTTTATATATTCCACTATCATACTCATAGCATTGATATCATTGTCTTTGAACTTCTCCATAGCTGCAACGTTTTGTGGTTCCTTCTCTTTTCCTTCTTGAAACTCTGGCTTCACGATATTTCATTTCACGATATACAACACTTTATTCTTGGAAAGGATGAGGTCAATACTTGTCTTCCACACTCTGAAGTTAGAGGCTCCATCTAACTTGTTCTCTAACTTCATAGAATAAGTCATGGTTGCTTTGACTTGGTCAAACCCTAGATTTGACCATAAATTCAAACTTCACGTCTTGGCTTGCTGAGAGTATCAGGAGATGAGCTAGGCTAGAGCGCATTGATCTATCCGGAGATTAGGTCAATCCATTCACTTAAGGTGCCTCAACAAGAGGATTAGGGTTTCTGCAACTGCTCATGCTAGTAACCCCAGCGACAGTGTCTTGGAAGTTTCTTCTGCTAGTAACCCTAGCGGCAGTTTCTCAGCAAGCTCAATATCCTAACGGCTATGTTTCCTTCTAGTGTTTAGACTTAATGAAGGAGAGGTGGGCCCATAACCTGTTAGAATATGAACGATTGTGTGCTTGTTTTACCATTGACAATACCCTTGTCACCCAACCATAGGCCGAAGCCACCCTCCGAGCACCTTAACCTTGACAGAGAATCCTTCCGGAAGCAAACCCTAGGATAGATATCCAAACAAAGGGTAGTGCACCTTTCCCCAAGGATAACGCACCAACAAGAGCTAATAAGATAGTCCAAACCCTAGCCAATAGATAGTCCAAGCCAAAACGTAACTGCTAGTTGCAACAACTGCACCAGCAACTCTCCTCCACACCTGTGCACAAGACTGCAACTGCACTGCGCAGAACTGGCTCTCTCTACAATTATGAGAATGTGACAAATGAGAACCGGCGCCCTATATTTATAGTAATCTGGCAGACTTACTGGGGCCAACTTCTCCTTCTGGGTACTAATTAATTCATATTAAATATAGTTCTGCAGTCGACATCTCGTCTAGGGTTTCCTTTACTTCTTTGCTTCCTTACAGAATATTCTAATCTCATCATAGGTCACAATAAAGGTTCATACCTCCCGAAGCTACCATAATATTAACAGTCCCAACATATAAGTATCAATTTTTTTATACCACACCTTTGGTAATTGTTTTAAACGATACAGGAAGTTTTCCAGCTTGCATAACATATCCTTCTTTACCTTCACAACAAAATCTTTTGGCTTCTTCATATAGATTTCTTCTTCCATATCCCCATGTAGGAATGTTGTCTTCACATCCATCTGTTCTACTTCAAAATAAAATGCAAAAACAACAAATAAAAAAAATCTAATATAGGTTAACTTGGAAACAAGAGAAAAAATCTCACCAAAATCAATTCCCTCAACCTGGGAATAACCCTTTGCTACTAATTGAGCTTTGTATTTCTCCACTTTTCCTGTTGCATTCAACTTCTTTTTAAATACCCAATTTCTGCAAATGAGATTTCTTCTACTCAGAAACCCCACTAGATCACAAGCCCCATTCTTATCCATGGCTTCCATTTCTTCGACCATGGCCTTTTTTCATAGTTTTCCATCATCTGAAATCCACTTCCTCCCTAACTATTCTAGGATCATCATCAGTAATAGACAAAGAAAAATTTGAATGGAAATTAGGTGGAGTATACCTTTCTAATATCCTTTTTCTCAAACCGATCTCCTCAATACTGGAATATGAGGATCTTCTTCTTCTTATTCCTTCTTTTCTGGAGAGTCTGATTGATGCAGACCCCCTACCTCAACAGGGTTCTGCGACCTCCCGGTCTCTGGATCAATCTTCTTCTGAGCCGAAATGGCTCTTCGGGCTCCTGTTGGAACCCTTTGAATGAATCCACAAGTCCTTCATGAAAACCCGCCCTACGCAACTTAACACCAGGCGCGAGCCTTACATCTCCATGCGACCACAACCGGCCTTAGCGCAAGCGCCTTTCACAACTCACGAGTTCGTGAGTCGAAGACCCTCGACTCCTCTTTCTCCAAACACCGATACCTGAGATGCGATATGGGTATGGCTCCTCCTTGTTAGTGCCTTCCACACATAACCACCAGTTAGGGCTAAGTGCTAGCACTACTCGCAACTCATGACTTCGCGAGTTGGAGTGGTGAACCCTCTTGCTCCTCCTTTGTGAAATCCAGAAGCACGATAAGTCAGCGATGGGTTGACTCCTTTAGCACTACTCTCATATCGTGACTTCGCGAGTTGGAGTGTTGAACCCTCGTGCTCCTCCTTTGCGAAATCCCGAAGCACGATAAGTCAGCGATGGGTTGGCTCCTTCCAAGGTGATGTGTGTCCACCACCTGTCACCCACTTCCACCTTTCTCTGGGCATTTATTGTTATGCCACTTGTCAACCACGTGGTCCCCACATAACGAATGTGCCACATGTTTGCACGAGCCCTTGGCGCTCGGCACTTCGCTACTTCTGCAATCAAAAAGAAATTCTTTCAACCCCTGACTCCCCGATATGCGATACCACGCAAAGGTTCTGATCCAACGGTTCTCCCGTGGCTTGGATCCAATGGTATAGATCTTCTTCCCTGCTCCTCGCAAACCGGGACTTGGAGAAACCAAGAATTTGGTCTGCCCTCAAAACTCACGAACCCCGAATTCATGATTTCTTGTATGAGATCAATGACTGTCAATGATTCGGATCTGACGGTCGCTATCCTTTCTGAGCTTTAGAGTATCGAAAGATACTCAGCCTTAATCCCCTTGTTGCTCTGCGATATCCAATGGCCCATGGAATTTCGCACTTCTCCACAAAGTGTCTCCATCGTCCGTTTCAGCTGCTCTCCTGCCCGACCTCCCAGAGGTTAAACTCCGTGCGCCTTCCTCCAAATCCAATGACTATCGGTTCTTTGCACTAGATCTAACGGTTCATATCTATCCTCCTTACGCACTCTCCTCTTGCTTGCTGGACGTAGATTCAACAGTCCATATCTTTCCTCCCAGCACCGATCCAATGGTAGTTGTGCTCTTCCTCCTGAGCTTCTTGGATTTTTGACTTAGAAGATTTTCTAAGTCTCGAAGGTCTTGGCCTTCGACTCTACCTCTTACGAGCTCGGTTCCTTTCGGTCTCGGCTGTGTTATAGAAACGCTTCCCCTCCTGAGCTTTGTCAACTCAGAAACCTTGAAAGGTCTCTCAATATTCTACTTCTCTCAGCTATTTCTCTATGTGCAAAGGCATTGTTCCTCCTGAGCTTATGAACTTGAGACAAGTTCGCTCCGTGCACACTCCTTGTGTTGCTAAGCTTTCACTAAACTCAGATCTGAAGTATTTCTTGAAAAGAAATGCTTCTCGCCCTCCTGGCGTTTTCCTTACTCGATTCACTCCTTGCAGAGCTTCTCCTGACAGAGTGTTCAATAGCTCTGTAAGTGTCTCTCCTCGACACTTCTTCTCTCTAAACTTGAAATAGAGTCCCTCCTGTGCACTCTATACATGTGCTCAATGCCCTCTTGGCAGAGCTCTACAAAACCTTTAGTAATTTTTTCTTCTCTGCACCTTTCTCTGCACAGTATCACCTCCAAGGTATTCAACAACCTTGAGGTTTTATCCCCTCAAGTTTAAGACTTCCTCTGGTGCGCCCTCTTGGCACGTCTTTGTCTAGAATTCTGCAAAATTCAGAAGTGCACTCCTTGCACTGGCTTATAGAACCCGCAGTGTTCTGACATGAAACCTTTTGCATGAAGCCACAAAGAACCAGATGTGAAATCAATAAAACCACAAATAGAAAAATCTATCTATCCCTGCAAATGCACGTCTAACATCCATCTACAGCRTATCATATCATAAAGAAATTCATCAATAAACATAGAATAACATGCAGGAAAAATTKCTCTGATTGTATTAATATGAAATGCCTCTTTACAATGTGAGCTCAGACTGTAACAAATTCACGACTTCCTCTCCTCTCTAACCTATTCTCTGTTCTACTCTTCCCATCCAATCTAGATACAAAGAAGATATTTTTTTTACAAAGAGGGGATCCTCGAGCTCTTCCCTCCATCTCACCAACTCTCATTAAATTACATTCAACTACATTGAATGGTTGTCTAGTCTGAATCGGATCTAGATCTCAGCCTTACAACCATTTAAGGCAAACTTTATCTAAATCCTATGCACATGCATGGCTTTTGGCTCTACCAGCCTTACAACATTTAATACTCGTTTTTCAAATTTTGAAAAAAATGAGAAGGTTGCGCCTCTCTCCTCCATTGAATGCATGCTTGATGTGTTGGCTAGCTAGCACGTCGTTGGGTTGTAGTGATGCTCCTTCATTATACTCCTCTTCTGTGAAACATTCATGAGCTCCTACTCATGAGCTTCCCAGCATGGCTGTCGAAATCCCCCTGGATCCCAAACAGTTCTTTGGAGCTGTGCATCCGCCCCATCGCCTTGTTGTTGTTGTTGCATCTGTTGCCCTACTGCTATGGCAAGTTCTCCTCTGCATAGTTCCTCCTCACTGGCAGTTTTCGCTGCTGACCTCGACATCAGCCTTATGATTCCCTCAATTACCTCGTCCAGTTGATCTAGTGGCTGGCTCTCTTTATGCAGTCTCCTTGGCTGCACTCATTTGTCCTTATTAGTGGGCAAATCAACTAGATCCCCCATGCTATTTTCTTCCTCTGTGGCCTCAACTTGCCACTCTACTGCAAAATTCAGTTCTGCAGTCTTATCACTTAGTCTCTTCTCAACTTCCCCTTCTGATAGCTTTGCTTCTGCCAATTCTCCTGCTAGTGCATCTCCAGCTTCCTCCATCTGCTCCTCAGACTGGAATTCTGATTCACCTTCTACTGCAGACCTCAACAATCCAATCATCATCTGTTCAGCTCCCTGGCTGAAATTTTCGAGCAATTTCTTTGAATGCTCTTTTTCCAAAATCTTCCTTACTATCTGCTCATGGCAGTCATCTACTGGTTCTGGATGGTTCAACCAATCCTCCATCATTTCTAACTCCAACTCCCATGGAGTGAACATCTTATTTGCATGCTCTTCTCCCGCTGGGGCAAATTTTGACGCCTGCTCCATTTCTTCTTTCTATTTGACAGTCTTTGTTGGTTGTCCTTCTGTTGCTGTACCTGCAACATCTTCCCTGGCCTCATCTTGGCTGCTTGGTAGGAATATCTGAATTCCTCCAATGATCAGGAGATTCCTCTGATCCTTATCTATCGGCTCCTCTCGCTGATCTGAACTCACCTCTGCATTCATGACACTGTTAATCAGTCCCCTCTTCTCTCCCTTGCCCACCTGACAATATGGGATTTCTTTTCTGCCCTCCTGGCAATCTATGAGATCCCTTAGTGATCCCATCTCATTTCCCACCTGGCAACTCGAAAGTTCCTCGCTGCTCACCTGGCAGTCTCTGAGATCGTCCAACGATCCCATCTCATTGCGCATCTGGCAATCTAAACTTTCTTCACTGCCTTCCTGGCAGTTCACGAGATCTTCCAGTGATCTCTTCTCCTCATCATCACTGAGATTTATCCCAACTTCTGACTCACAGATGTGAACCATTTCCTGTTTACCTTTGAGGCGTTCAACATGCCTCAGCCATCCTATTAACAGCCTTCACTGTCCTTTGGCCAACAATTTCTTGATTGGCCACTTTGCTTTCCTCCTTAGAGGCCATTCATACACCCAATGTGTCTTTGCGTTTTGTTGCACCCGCAGTGCAAGCTCTTCCATTCTCGCCCTTATCTTAATGAGCTCTTCATCCATCTCATCTTTTCTCTGCTACCGGTGGTTCTTCTTTCCACCATGTCCATGGTCTTCAGTAGCCATCTTCATGTTCTTGTCTTCCCTCCTAGCAAACTTGTTGCTGTCACTCTGCAACCGTGAGTGCTTCCAGCCTTTCCTACAGTCCTCCTGACTGTCTATTGACTTTTGTGTACCTTGCAAAAATCATCATAGAGCTTCAACACTCTATCTTCATTTTCCTCTGGCTCCCTCTTCCTATAATATATAGACAAAATCAAGCTTTGATACCACTTGATGCAGACCCCCTACCTCAGCAGGGTTCTGTGACCTCCCGGTCTCTAGATCGATCTTCTTCTGATTCGAAATGGCTCTTCGGGCTCCTGTTGGAACCCTTTGAACGAATCCATAGGTCCTTCATGAAAACCTGCCCTATGCAACTTAACACCAGGCATGAGCCTTACATCTCCATGCGACCACAACCGACCTTAGCGCAAGCACCTTTCGCAACTCGCGAGTTCGTGAGTCGATGACCCTCGACTCCTCTTTCTCCAAACGCCGATATCCAAGATGCGATACGGGTATGGATCCTCCTTGTTAGTGCCTTCCACACATAACCACCAGCTAGGGCTAAGTGCTAGCACTACTCGCAACTCACGACTTCGCGAGTTGGAGTGTTGAACCCTCGTGCTCCTCCTTTGTGAAATCTTAAAGCACGATAAGTCAGCGATGGGTTGACTCCTTTATCACTACTCGCAACTCCCGACTTCGCGAGTTGGAGTGTTGAACCCTCATGCTCCTCCTTTGCGAAATCCCGAAGCATGATAAGTCAGCGATGAGTTGGCTCCTTCCAAGGTGACGTGTGTCCACCACCTGTCACCTGCTTCCACCTTTCTCTAGGCGTTTATTGTTACACCACCTGTCAATGATATGGTCCCCACCTAACAGATGTGCCACGTGTTCGCACGAGCCCTCAGCGCTCGGCACTTCGCTACTTCTACAGTCGAAAAGAAATTCTTTCAACCCTCAAATCCCCGATACGCGATACCACGCGGAGGTTCTGAACCAACGGTTCTCCTGTGGCTTGGATCCAATGGTCTGGATCTCCTTCCCTGCTCCTGACAACTCGGGACTTGGAGAAACAAAGAATTTGGTCTGCCCTCCAAACTCACGAACCTTGAATTCGCGATTTCTTGTATGAGATCAACGGTTGTCGTTGATCCAGATCTAACGGATCTAACGGTCGCTATCCTTTCTGAGCTTTAGAGTATTGAAATATACTTGGCCTTAATCCCCTCGATGCTCTGAGAGATCCAACGGCCCACAAGATTTCGCACTTCTCCACGAAGTGTCTCCACCATCTGTTTCAGCTACTCTCTTGCGTGACCTCCCATAGGTTAAACTCTGTGTGCCTTCCTCCAGATCCGATGACTATCGGTTCTTTGCACTAGATCTGACGGTTCAGATCTATCCTCCTTGCGCTCTCTCCTCCTGCTGCCTGGACATAGATTCAATAGTCCATATCTTTCCTCCCAGCACCGATCTAACGGTAGCTGTGCTCTTCCTCCTGAGCTTCTTGGCTTTTTGACTTAGAATATTTTCTAAGTCTCGAAGGTCTCGGCCTTCGACTCTACCTCTTGCAAGCTCGGTTCCTTTGGGTCTTGGCTGCGTTATAGAAATGCTTCCCCTCCTAAGCTTTGTCAACTCAGAAACCTTGAAAGGTCTCTCAATCTTCTACTCCTCTCGGCTATTGCTCTGTGCACAAAGGCATTGTTCCTCCTGAGCTTCTGAACTTGAGACAAGTTCGCTCTGTGCACACTCCTTGTGTTGTTTAGCTTTCACTAAACTCAGATTTGAAGTATTTCTTGAAAAGAAATGCTTCTCGCCCTCCTGGCGCTTTCCTTCCTCGATGCACTCCTTGTAGAGCTTCTCCTAACGGATTGTTCAACAGCTCTGTAAGTGTCTCTCCTCGACACTTCTTCTCTCTAAACTCGAAATAGAGTCCCTCCTGTGCACTCTATGCACGCGCTCAATGCCCTCTTGGCAGAGCTCTACAGAACCTTTAGTAATTTTGTCTTCTCTGCGCCTTTCTCTGCATAGTATCACCTCCAAGGTATTCAGCAACCTTGAGGTTTTCTCCCCTCGAGTTTAATACTTCCTCTGGTGCGCCCTCTTGTCATGTCTTTGTCTAGAATTTCGCAGAATTCAGAAGTGCACTCCTTGCACTGGCTTACAGAACCCGTAGCGTTCTGTCATGCAACCTTTTGCACGAAGCCACAAAGAACCAGACGTGAAATCAGTAAACCCACAGATAGAAAAATTTATCTATCCCTGCAAATCCATGTCTAACATCCATCTATAGCATATCATAAACACATAAAGACATTCATCAACAAACACAGAATAACATACAGGAAAAACTGCTCTGATTGTACTAATATGAAATGCCTCTTTACAATGTGAGTTCGGACTGTAACAAAGTCACGGCTTCCTCTCCTCTCTAACCTATTCTCTGTTCTACTCTTCCCATCCAATCTAGATACAAAGAAGATCTTTTTTTTACAAATAGGGGCTCCTCGAGCTCTTCCCTCCATCTCACCAACTCTCATTAAATTACATTCAATTACATTGAATGGTTCTCTAGTCAGAATCGGATCTAGATCTCAACCTTACAACCATTTAAGCCAAACTTTATCTAAAGCCTACGCACATGCATGGCTTTTGGCTCTACCAGCCTTACAACATTTAATACTCGTTTTTCAAATTTTGAAAAAACCGAGAAGGTTGTGCCTCTCTCCTCCATTGAATGCACGCTTGATGTGTTGGCTAGCTGGCGTGTAGCTGGGTTGGAGTGAGGCTCCTGCATCATTGATTCATCATCCTTTAACCCAAACTCTTTCTTCTCTGGTTCTTCCTTACTTGGTAGGACTTCCTGTTTGACAACATCTTTGATTTCTCTGAATACCACCACTTGGCTATACACAACCTTCTTTGTTTCTGGGTTCCAAAGACTATAACCTTTGAGACCATCTTTATACCCAATAAAGATACACTTTTCAACCTTCTTATCTATGTTACTCTTGTTTTCCTTTAGAACATGAACATAGGCCTCACAGCCAAATACCTTGAGATGTGTGAGAGAGGGTTTCTTACCAGTCCATACCTCATGTGGAGTCTTGTCATCCAGTGCTCATGAGGGTGATTGATTGACTAGGTAACATACAATACCCATTGCATCTACCCAAAATTATTTCCCTAACTTGGCACCATTGAGCATGCACCTTGATTTTTCCATTAACATCGTGTTCATCCTTTCTGCAATTCCATTCTATTGAGGTGTATAAGGAGTAGTCTGCTGCCTTGATTTACCACATTTCTTACATAATTCTTAAAATTAATTCCCGCATAACTCTCCACCATTATCTATCCTCAACACCTTAATTATTTTCTCAGATTGATTCTCAACATGATCCTTAAACTCTTTAAACTTATCAAAGACTTCATATTTCTTCCTGAGGAAATATATACAAGTATTCATTGAAAATTCATCTATAAATGACACATAGTACACATATTTTCCCAATGATGGAACGGACAAAGGTCCAAACACATCACTATGCACTATATGTAAAATTCATTCTTCCTTTGTTGCACCATAGGGGAATCTTACCCGATTTCGCTTCCCATATACACAATGTTGACAAAAATCAAAATCCAGAGAGAGGTTAGAAATACCTTCAACCATACCTTTACTGTGTAGTAGTCGAAGACCCTTCTCTCTAATATTCCCTAGTCTTTGATGTTGTAATATCCCCAAGGATGAGGCCCAGTTATATTATGATTTGTAATCATGTTTATAGGCTGGTGGGCCAAGTGTATATAATTTGGTGGGCTTATGTGTTTATTAGGCCGGAGAGCCTAGGTGTTAAAGGCCAGGAGCCTAATTTTGTATATGTAATTATAAACATCGTTACATGCAGAATGACCACGAAAAAAGAGTGATGAGGGACTAAGATTCCACGAGGTTTGGTAAGGGAGGGGGCTAAGTGTGTGGGCCTAAGGGCTAATCTAGGGGGCTCACCTCTAAAGGGGATAATAATTTATTATTATTTCCGGAAGGCTAAGGTGGACATGTTGAGTGTTTTCCTAAGTTCTTGTAAAGGGAACGTGTGCTAAGTGGAACTCATGCGGCTCCAGGAAGACAAGTGTCGACCTAGGCACATGCAGTTAAAATCTAAAGCGTCAGCTTTGTTGGGTGTGCGCGGTTCATTCTTCCTAGCTCCACCTGGGTTCGTTGGTTATTCTATCGTCTGTTGTCTGAACTATGTGGCCAATGCGTCTGATCTCAGTATGCCTCACGCAGCTCTGAAACCCGAAGCCTATGATTTTTTCTTGAGAAGTCGATACACCCTTAGTCTGAACCTGTTTTTGCTCTGCACTCAACCTCTGTGTTTTATTCTCTGGTCGCGCACCTTGAAACCAGTGGGAAAAACCCGTGGACTGATCCATCATCTAACCTATTTGACCTATGTATAGTCACGTATATTGAACCCAGTGAGAACCCGCAGACTGAGCCACGTCTTCTGTGAAGCCCGAGCATCCCGTATATGTCTTTGTAGTGTGTGTGTCATAACTGTTGGCGGTTGTGGCCACGCAGTTCCTGGACTGAGTGTGGCTTTTTGCCTTCTATTTTCTTGAGTTGTATTGACCAGTGGTTGTTTTCCTTACCTTGCGAGAATTGAGTTGAAAGTGGCTGAAGAACTGGGTTGTCATGCCCGTGGTTGAAGAGGCAGGTTGTTAGGCCTGTGAGCAGCTCTCTCCAGGTGAGAGAGTCTGTTGGGAAGTGGTTTTCTCCCAGAGAGAGTCCAGCACCAGCTACGGAGCTCTGAGAATTCTTGATTTGGCATGTTGTCGAGACCTAGAGAGGGAGATGAAGCACCGATGGACTGTTCTTTTGAAGGTGTATACTCCCCAGTGGAACATGCATGTGGGGAATGAGAGTCTATGAGTAGTGGGCTTAAGAAGGCTCCTGGAGAGAACCCTTCGAGTTGCACTGTGCAGTTTCCTGTGACCTCAGCCTAGTATAGGATTCCCTTGCCCCAGTGAATCTTAGTCCCGACTCGGGGGTGACCCACTACTGGGCATGATGAGGAGCGTGGTCTATGGCTGGGAGGTTCGTGGAAGGTCTGTACGTAATTGGTGGATTTATTCCAGCTAAAAGATAAGTATCAGTCTGTACTTAATTTATATGTTATGCATGTTTGTGCTACTAATGCTTGAATGTTATCATGTGTTCCGTTGCATGTGGATTTACTATTAATCTTATTTGAATCTAAATGGTAACAGTAACTCTGTGTTATGTTTTTTATTTTGATTAAAATGCATGTTATATATGTGTGTGAATATTCCGCAGTGGTAGCCTTACTCGATCTCTGTGGAGGGTCGGGGATGTTACAAATTGGTACCAGATCTTTAAAGGCTAAGTTAAGGTTGTGTAGGTGGCATTGCCTAGCCTATTGGTGGTTGATGATGTTACAATATGGTACCAGAGCCATGGTTACAACATTGAGCCTAGATGGGCCATGTTAGTGTAAGTTGAAGCAAGAGTTTCGGAAAGAATTGTTGTTGAAGTAGACAAAATTTGAGTTCTGACCCATGGTTTCAACGTTGAGCCTGGATGGGTTGGATAAGTGGTCATTGGACGTGAGGTTTAAGGTGGAAATTGTGTCTGGAGAAACCAATTTCAAACCTTAGAACGTTCATGAGTGCCAAGAGGTTACCTTGGCCATGTTACGAAGATCGGGAAGAGTAGCGGTGTCGTAAAACCATGAAAGAAGTGGTGTTTGGCCACAAAGTAATGTGGACCTTGGGATCTGTTCAGAAGAAGGAGAATCCTTCACGACCGTCAGATATGGTAATGTGGTGAGGTAGTTAGCCATGAATTCCTTTGGAAAACTGTAGAGTAACAGAGTCTGTTCTGTGCCATAGGATCTGTTTAGAAGGAAGGGAAATCCCTTACGACCATCAGATATGGGGAAGGTGCAGAGGATTTAACCCGGAAGCCCTTCGGACTTTGCAACTTCAGTGAAGTCTAATGTTAGAAACAAGAGAAGGGCCGAAGCCCAAAGCTCCGAAGTGGATCTACATCATAAATGTAGAGAGGAGAGCTCGACCATTGGATCAAGCCAATGTTAAAAGGTCAAACGCAGTAGTGAAGGGCGAAATCTCTTGAAGAGCCGAAGTAGTGAGTCATGATGACGTCACTTGAATGGGCATGGACACATGGTATGTGTTCCACGTGTCAGTGGGTTTCGAGCCCGTGGCAGGTTGAAATGCCCTATGGAACGTGATGTGTGACACCCATTTGATTGGGCCACGAGTGAGTCGCTAGTATTCCACCACATGGCACTTCGTATGAGCATGGTTAGTGAGACCTGAGGTTACATAACGAAGTTAAAGGTCGGAGGACCCACAGTGGCGTTGATCACGATACATCAATATCAATGGCTAGGAGGCATTACGGGGACCCAAGTTGCACGAGAGTTAATTCTCCAAGGCGGTCCTGCAATCCAAACCATGGTTTCACCAAGGGGTTACGTGTCAGCTTCAGAAGAATTGCGGGATGAAAGGCAGGTTACTCCAAACCACTGTTGCATGCCCCCGCAATTGGAAAACATTAAGTGATGTGACGTAATGATGTCAACAAAGATGACATGGGAATGTTTGGAGATTAACAGTTCGGATGTGTGGATGTGAGATCCTTCAAAGCTCCGAAGTCCTGAAGACCCTAAGTTCCAGAACTCATATGCCTAAGGTTCCATAGTAAGTGTCAGTTGTTAGATGTTGAGTAGACGTGGATGGTTGATCTGCCCTACTTTGCGAGTTCGGTAATCTGGAACTCTAAGAGATTGTTGTGTTGTTCTTTGAAAAATTCATAAGTCGAAGTCCCAGGTAATCACCTATTTATCTAGCGCTTGATCACGACCCATGGTCACATGGGTCAGGGGATAAGAGAACATTGTCTAGTGCTCAAAAACTATGTAAAGACGGGAAAAGGGTTAGGAAGGAAGCAGGTGGGTTTCGTCTGGTTCGAACCTGCATCAAAAGAATATTGAAGACCTAGAACTTTGTGATAGGGTCCAGCAAAGATCTAAGAGCCATTAGCTCAGAGAAAAGAGATCGTTTCACAAGAAGTGCAATGGAAAAGAAGCACAAGTTTTAAAGGATCATAGCTTTCTGCTCAAGGCTCAGAATTGAGCAAGGAAGCTATGATTGGGAAGGTCTCGGAAAGAGGAATCCAGATGTAATGGTTACATTGAAACATAGAAAGTGTTAGATATGTATTCAAATAGAAGAAAGAAGGCGACAGAGAGAGAGTTCTTGGTCTTTAGATGAATTTTTCATTGTAATGTGTCTGTGAAAGACAAGAGTTGTAATCATGTTTTTTTTTTTTGTTTTTTTTTTCCTGAAATGAATAGAACAGAGAAAATTGATCCAATTGTATAGTGTTGATATTGTTTCATAGTTTACTATTATTATGTGTTTTGTGAATGTATGATGTTCTTGGTGAGTGAATGAGTTTGAGAAGAAATTGAATAAGTTTCAAGTGTTCTCTTCTGTAAGATATGCAAAGAGTGCATATTGAGTGCAAGGAGTGCACGTGAGAGAGACTTTTTCGACTCTAAGATCAGAAGAGATAGCGTAGAAATTTTGTATGTAGAGTGTGCATATCAAGCGCAAGGAGTGCGTATAGAGGGAACTTGTTTTAAGTTCGAATGGATCAAGAAGAGGAGCGTAGAGTGTGCCAGGAAGGCACCAGAAAGTCTTTTGGAAGACGCAGAAGTGTCGAGTCCCTTTGATACTGGGTAAGTTAAAATCTCAGGGAGAAACAATGCAAGTTCACACGCAGAGCACAAGTGTGTGCCAGGATGAAGTTAAAATTTCATTAATAGAAGCTCGGGAGGGAAAACATTGTCGAAGCCTTCGAAATATTCGAAATCTTTCAAGTGAGGGAGGAACTCAAGTCCATAAGAATTGACGCCAAGATATTTGGCAAGAAGTCATTGAGAACCTGAACAGATGGTAGGAATCCTTGGAGGGAGAAGCATCGATAGTTGTGCATTGTTAGATCAAAATAAACTGTGAGGAGGATAACGTTGAGATTCATTCAGCACTCGAAATCTCAGGAGAGGTAGCGAACCGTCGATCTCAAGGAAGATCGAACCATTGATTCCTTTCATTGGGAAATCGAAAATTGGGAGTTAGGAGAACGGAGGAAGTTTCTCTCGAAAATCCTGAAACACGAACATCTGATTCGTGAGTAGAGATCTAGACCATTGAATCATGGCGAGTGTGAGTCGTTGATCTGACGCACTTGAATTTCATGAAGTAGGAAGTTGGAAAGGAGAAGAGAATTGTTTTCTGATTTCACGAACCGCGAAGTCCCGATTCACGAGAAATGATCCACACCGTTGGATTATGAGGAGTTGTGAGTCATTGGATCTGACTCACATGAATTTCAAAAAACTAGAGATCGAAAGAAAAGAGGGGAACTGTTTTTCGAAACCCCGAAACGTGAATTGTCGATTCATGAGGAATTGATCTTGACTGTCAAAACCCGGAAAGTTGTGGACCGTTGATCTGAGGTGAACGGGGTTCGGGAGTTTGCACCTCAAGAGAAAGGAGAAGAGATAATCCTCAAAGTTTGTGAATGGTAAAGTCCCGTAGCGCTCGAAAGCTAGGCCCTAGGTCATAGCTAGAGGTCACACCGGTGGAAGTTAAGAGAAGAGATAGCACGCACTAGACTCTTATTTCAGATTTTGGGGATAGAGAGAGTCGAGGGTGACTCATATCGAAACACCCAGTACACAAAATCTTGAAACACCTTTTGGATAGGTGCGTGGTTATAGTCGGTGGTCATATAGAGGAAGCTTGCGCCCGCCGCTAGTTCGCATGGGTAAGGCTTCACGCAAGGCCTGTGGATTTGTTTTGTGGAGGTTCTAGTAGGGACCCGAAGAGCTACCCCAACTCCGAGAGTTGAATATCCATTTATCGGGAGGTCAGCAGACCCCGCTGAGGTGGGGGCACTACATCAAAAGTGCTCAGGGAAGGAATAATCATGCACAGTGATCACAGTGGGAGCACAAGAAGATTCAGGAATCTGGGAAGAATTGTAGACTTTTGGGATCAACAAGAAAAAAATTTATAGGGAGAAAGAAGTTGTTGCAATTTCTGTGGCAGCAAGTATGTTATGGCTTGATTGGCTTAGCCAAAGGAAAGAATGCTTGCATGTTTGCAAGTGTTGTTGGTGATGTTGTTGCATAAGGAAGGAAGCAACAGAGGGATGAAGTGTTGGTTATAAGTTTAATAAAAGAAGCATGAAAGATTCTACTGCCATCGGATATTCAGCCAGTATAAAAATTTATTAATGGCATTCATGTAGGTATGAGTTTTTATCACTCTTTTTGCATAATTGCTGAAAGAAAATTTTGGTAAGAATTTCCTCAGCCAGAGTTATTATATAAAATCACATGATTATATTATTGAATGCATACCACTGGATGTGGTAAAGGATGGAGGCTTGTATTAATTCAAATCTTTTTAGTTTCGGAATGCACACACTGACACAGTATAATGTCATGTTAATTTGGTTATGGGGTAATAACCAAATAATTAAAAGATAAGAACTTGTTATAGGAATGAATGTTAGTAATCCAATCATGTATGAGACCAGGACATGGTTGGATATGTCAAGGCATGGATATGGAAAGGCTATGATCCACACAGGTACTAAAATCTTCCTACCTTTAAATAAAACTTGGACTGCAACCTTTTTGCTAACACTAATGAACACCACAAAATTATATTCTTGGTGTAGTGTTCGGGTCGAAAAGGACTGCATCCAATTAATTGGGAAGACAATAGGAAGTGTGTGGAGAATGTGGTAACACATTGGTCAGAATTCCAACTCATGGATGGTGATATACATGACTGAGATAAAGATCATTATGTAATTCAATGCAAGGTGCATTGAATAAGAATGCATTGAGAATTGCACGCATGCATAGTAAGTGATAGAATTGTATACTAAATGCAATGGTTGAATGAGTTTTGTAAGTACATGCATATATATTATTGCATGAAAATAATTTTTACTAACAACTGAAATGTTGTGAACTCATGAAGCTGAGGACATTTCAGGAGTTGCTAGACATTGCAACAGGAAAGTTGCAAGTCAAGTAGTCACATGAGCATTGACTACAGGAAATTTTCTAGTTCAAAAAAAAAAAAAAGTAATGAACTTACAGATATTACTGTGAACATGCATATCCATAGAATGACAAGTCATTCTATTTCATTAAAATGTTGGATGACTGTGACTGAATTTCTAGGTGCGGGAAATTCTAAGATCATTGCATAAGATTTTGTACATATTGCAATTGAATTATGATGTACAACAAATATTGACAATTGTTGGAAGTATGCAAGATGAAGCCCTGTAGGAAAATGGTATGTATTTTGGTGCCTGTGGAAAATCACAAGGATGGTTGCATTCATAATATGGCAACAACCAAGATGAATTATGAAATAGAATTTAATTTTTTGGGGAAAAAGTTGAATTCCCTTTTGAACTAATTGGAGTTCCTAAATGAATTATTTTATGTTTTCTCATGATAACTGCATGTGGGTGATGCAGATGAGATGATGTTTATTAAAGTTATAATGTTGATTACAAAGAGTAGCTTGAGAAGATTCTGATTGGAAATCTCTAAGGGCAGTTGGAACTCCAGAAGCCACGGTGCTCTGAGACTTCCTGAGTCGGCTTGTTGCTGAAGCCCAAGGAAAGGGAGGTGTAGCAGTCGATGGATTGTGTGACAGTGAAGGTGTACACTCCTGGGGTGGGACAGGTGTGTGGGAAATGAGAGACCATTGGTTGGAGTGTTGTTGAGGTTTGAATGGTTGGAGTGTTGTTGAGGTTTAGTACCTTGGCCTAGACCATGTGGATAATGATTGTGGATCGTGGCTATCTTCGGAAGCCATTGCCCCGATGGAGTCATAGCCCTTCTCAGGGGTGGAAGGTCTTCTCAATCAAAAGATAAGTACAATTCTCTATTTATTGTATGTTGTGTATGTTGTAATCAGGTTATAATGTTATTAAAATTGTCTGTATATACATATATAGACATTGCATATACGCTTTCATTACCTACATCCATGAATGTACATAATGTGTTTTGATCATTACTTAAGAAATATATATACCTGATGCTAATCATGTAATCAATTGGAATGTGATTCAGGTGGAGCAAGAAGGTGTCTTGCAAGTGCATCCGGTGCGCATATTGGACCAGAAGATAAAACAACTCTGGAATCGAGCCATAGGGATAGTAAAGGTCCAATGGACCTGGTACGGTCTCGAGGACGCGACATGGGAGCATGAGGATGCTATGCGGGCAGAATACCCACATCTTTTTGAAGATTTTGGAAATCTTGTTGATGTTGTGTAAAGAGTTGCACCAAGGGCAGTGCAAAAATAAGGGGAGGGGATTGTAATATCCCCAAGGACGAGGCCCAGTTATATTATGAATTGTAATCATGTTTATAGGCTGGTGAGCCAAGTGTATATAAGTTGGTGGGATTATGTGTTTATTAGACCGGAGAGCCTAGGTGTTAAAGGCCAGGAGCCTGATTTTGTATATGTAATTATGCAGATCATTAATAAAATATAAACATCGCTACGTGCAGACCAACCATGAAGAAAGAGTGATGGGGGACTAAGCTTCCAAAAGGTTGGGTAAGGGAGGAGGCTAAGTGTGTGGGCCTAGGGGATAAGCTAGGGGGCTTACCTCTAAAGGGGATAATAATTTATTATTAATTCCTGAAGGCTAAGGTGGACATGTTGAGTGTTGTCCTAAGTTTTTGTAAAGGGAACGTGTGCTAAGTGGAACTCATGCGGCTCTAGGAAGACAACTGTCGACCTGGGTGCATGCAGTTAAAAGCTAAAGCGTCAGCTGTTTTTGGGGTGTGTGGTTCATTCTTCCAACCTCTGCTTGGGTTCGCTGGTTATTTTGTCATCCGCTGTCTGAACTGTGTGGCCGATGCATCTGATCTCGGTATGCCTCACGCAACTTTGAAACCCAAAGCCTGTGATGTTTTCTTGAGAAGCCGATACACCCTCAGTCTGAACCCGTTTTGCCTCTACACTCAACCTTTGTGTTTTGTTCTCTGGTCACGCACCTTGAAACCAGTGGGAAAAAACCATGGACTGATCCGTCGTCTAACCTATTCGACCTCTGTATAGTCACACATCCTGAACCCAGTGCGAACCTGCGGACTGAGCCGCGTCTTCTCTGAAGCGTGAGCATCCCGTATATGTCTATGATGTGTGTGTGTCATAACTGTTGGCGGTTGTGGCCATGCAGTTCCTGGACTGAGTGTGGCTTGTTGCCTTCTATTTTCCTGAGTTGTATTGACCAGTGGTTGTTGTCCTCACCTTGCGGGAATTGAGTCAAAAGTGGCTGGAGAACAGGGTTGTCAGGCCCATGGTTGAAGACACGGGTTGTCAGGCCTGTGAGCAGTTCCTTCCAGATGAGAGAGTCTGCTAGGAAGTGGTTTTCTCCTAGAGAGAGTCCAGCACTAGCTACGAAGCTCTGAGAATTCCTTATCCGGCCTGTTACCGAGACCCAAAGAGGGAGGTGAAGCACTGATGGACTGTGCTTTTGAAGATGTATACTCTCGGGTGGAACATGCATGTGGGGAATGAGAGTCTGTGAGTAGTGGGTGTAAGATGGCTCCTGGAGAGAACCCTTTGAGTTGCACTGTGCATTTTCCTGTGACCTCAACCTAGTCTAGGATTCCCTTGCCTTGGGTGGAGCTTATTCCCAGCTCGGGGGTGACCCATTGATGAGCGTGATGAGCAGCATGGTTTATGGTTGGGAGGTTCGTGGAAGGTCTGGACGAAGTTGGTGGATTTACTCCAACTAAAAGATAAGTATGAGTCTGTGCTTAATTTATATGTTATGCATGTTTGTGCTATTGATGCTTGAATGTTATCATGTGTTTCATTTTCATGTGGATTTACTGTTAATCTTGTTTGAATCTGAATGGTAGAAGTAACTCTGTGTTATGTGTTTTATTTCGATTAAAATGCATGCTGTGTGTGTGTGTGTGTGTGTGTGTGTGTGTGTGTGTGTGTGTGTGTGTGTGTGTGAATATTCTGCAGTGGTAGCCTTACCCGGTCTTTGTGGAGGGTCGGGGATGTTACAAATTGGTATAAGAGATTTAAAGGCTAAGTTAAGGTTGTGTAGGTGGCATTTCCTGGCCTGTTGGTGGTTGGGGATGTTACAGATGCCACAACATAACCTTTTCTCGAGATACTGTAGGGGTTTTTTCTTCTTCAACTCCAATATCAGGAAAAATGGAACTATTACACCCATCACTAATAGTGCTTCCTTGCATCTTATATAGAGTTCCAATCTGAACTCCCTTCAGCAACACCCTTGCTCGAACCATTCTGCAAGTTTCTCTTTCAAATATTTCTTTTACCCCTACATCGTCTATTTTTCTTACATAAATCAAATTTATGGCCAATCCTGGGATGAGAAGAATACTAGGAAGTGTTTTAATCCTTCCATATATGAGCCTCAACTTGACTTTTCCTTGTCCTATGATTTTGGCTATCGAGTCATCACCTAGGAAAACATTACCTCCATAATACCTTTCATATTCACAGAACCACTCCCTGTGGGGAGTCATATGAAAGGATGCAATTGAGTCAACCAACCATGCCTCATGATCTGAATGTGTGCTTGAAGAAGTCAAGTACACATCGCCTCCTTCTTCCTTGGAGGTATTTTCTTTTGTAGAGGGAGCACCTTCATATCCCTTCACTCTCTCAATGCTTTTGGATCTACATTGCTTCTTAAAGTGCCCTTATTTTCCACATCTCCAGGATACATTTACGAGATTTTTGGGAGATTTATATCTACCCTTATATTTATATCTCCCACTTGAGGACTTAGATCTATTTATTTCCTGGGAGAGACCTCTTGTAAATAATGCATCTATGTTATGTCCTTCCATGTTCTTTTGTCTCATCTCCTCCCACAACAAGGATGAGACCACATCATCAAAACTCAAGGTAGTTGTATTAGTACCTATGGCCACAACCACACTATCCCACGAGTTTGGTAAAGAGAACAGTAAACTGATACACTTATCTTCATTTGAAATTTTTATCTCAACAGATAATAATTGACTTACCATAGTATTGAAGGCATTCATATGCTCTATCACCTAGTCTCCATCTCTCATCCTCAGGTTATACAAATTCTTTTGTAGGAACAATTTATTTACCAGGGACTTAGACTGATACACATTCCCTAACTTATCACATAACTCCTTAGTTGTAGCTTCCCCTAACACATTCAGTAATACTTAATCTGAGAGACAATCAGATTATGATCTTCGCCTTCCAATCCAATTTTTTCTAGTCATTTGCTAACGTTCCTATAGATGCAGTACCTGGATCCACCGGGATCTACTGATCTCTGTCTAAAAATAGATCTCCCATCTTGAGCTTCTACAACTCAAAACTTTTCCCATTAAATTTATCGAAATTTATTTTTGAACTTCTCTCCATTTCATTTCAATTGAAGAATCAATACCGCGGATCTTCCACTGTAACAAGGCTTATCACAATCTTGAGCCAAACCCATGACCATAAAGGCGTCCCCCTAAAGCCAATAGTTTCTTTGATACCAAATGTAGATTTTAATATTGTACATAGTCTGTCTGATTGGCCACATCCTCAGTCTCTAAAGAAAATCACGTTGTGTAATTTGCCTCACTGGTTGCTCCCTTTGTGACTGAAGGAACTCCTACTTCACAATCCTCCTAAATGGCTACCTTCTCCATCACTATAGCAAAGAGTGTTGAGACAAGTGTATCATCCATGAATGTATCACATGCCCTAGAATCCTCCTACCTATGAAGCTCATGTCTGTCAGTTCTAGAAGATGTTTCATTGCCACTTGAATGAGGGGGAACTCTCTTTGGATGACCATATCTCCCTCTGATCCAATTGACTCTCCTTGATATCATGCTCTCTTTGAGACCGCGTGCTCCTTCTGAAAATTGACTCCCTCTAAGTCTGCACAACCCCTGGGACCATCTTCTCCCTTTCCACTGTCCTTTGCAGTCCTGGGAGGTTTTCTCCTCCCTCCTAGATCCTAAGGGCTAACTCCCTCTAAAATATGGCTCCCTTTGATCTTATACTACTCCCTCTAAACTCTGGATCCTTAGGGATGCCTCACCACTCGTTGACTACCTACTCCTCCTCATATTTCTCTCTCTTTGCTCATGCTAACCACAACACTCATAGGTTGGTCCCTCATCCTCTATAGGTCTCCCTCCTTAACTCCAAGAACCACCACTGATCTGAATCTATATCATCTAGGCACAAGAAGTACATGTCCATCTCAAAAAAATACATGATATCCCTTCCTCTCAATCTCTAAGACTCATATGAAACTCCTCTTGAGTTTTGGCACCCACAACACATTCGACACCCTCAGTATCTCTCCTGACTCCAATCAAAATGATATAGTATCAGATTCTCATACTGAATGTTTGGCTCTGTACCAATATCCATACATAAGTCTGAGCCAATCTACATGAGAGTCTCAAACAACTCTCTAGCACCTATCATATGGCAAGATGCTCCATTATCCACCAACCATCTCTCCTCATTGGATACAATACCTGAAAGGAAAAAGACCAACAAGATATCCCTCTGGAACATGTCTACAACCTCAACAACCTCTATTGTTGATGCTTTCTTCCTTCTTCCTCTTCCCCTTCGGTGTGGACACTGTGAAGCATAGTGCCCAAAATCATGACATTCAAAATATCTAATCTTACTAATATCCTTCTTCCTTCATGGCTCTAGAGATGCTTCCCTCGTAGGAGAATCCCTTCTCCCTGATGGACCTCTTCTATCTAGAGAACCCCTTATTCCCTTCCTAGTGCAGGATGCAAGGGCGTGGTTCCCATCATTGCTACTCTTTACCACACCATCCATATCATCTATGGATACTAATCAGGTCTCCTCTTGGATAAAATCTATCCATATTCTGTCAAAGTCTGGAAATGTGTCTCATGCATAGATCCCCTGCACAAATGGTTCCCAGGGGAAGACCTCTCAATTCTACATTCACCAACTCAACATCCTACACTTTATCACCACTAGCTTTTAGATGATATTGGATCTAAGAAATATTCATAAGATAACTGAAAACTATGTCTTCATTGGTCATCTTGACAATCTGAAGTTGATTCTTGAAGTGTAGCATCCTGATATTATTCTTGTTTTGGTAAGGACCCACCAAAGAATCATACATATCCTTGGCAGTTGCTTTCTCGACAATGTGAGGAATCTATTGGATCATGTTGTCATTGATGCCAATGGTTTGATTGATTGATGTCAAGTGATTTATTGATGCCAAAGGATTGATTGATTGATGATTGATGTAATGTAATATGTATTGTCCTTTATGAGAATGCATAGATGAAGATGGATCAATGAGTTTTCATTGATATGATGAAGATGGATCAATGAGTTTTCATTGATACATGATGAATATGGATCGATGTGGTTTCATTGGTATATGATGCATTGTTAGAAAAATGTATAGATGACTCATTATTGACTTATCATAATTGATAAGGTGCACAAATGGATGAACTCCAAAGTGGTCCCCTTATGGTGAAAGCCCTCATGGGAAGACGCTTTGTAGATTGAGTTATTCTAGAAGAATGGTTGGAGGACCCATGCTTGTATGTGGAATAATGAGATGAAGATCAATGAAGTTGTTGGTGAAACCATCATATATGGATAGTGCTTGCCATACCATTTCTAGTGGTATGTGGAATGTCACATAACTCCCCATGGTTTGAGAGTTATGGCCTTACAAAATTGAAGGACCCCCATATGAAGGCTTGAAGCCCACAAGGTCAAATAAGTCAAAGTTCTTGAAAATAATAAATCATTATTTAAATGATAAAGTAAAGTGACAAAGTCAAGGTGGATTATTTAAATAATAAAGAGAAGTGACAAAATCAAGAAATATTATTTAAATGATAAAGTAAGGTGACAAAATCAAGAAGGAATATTTAAATGATAAAGTAATGGAAAACTTTCTAATTATGGAAATTGGTTAACCCTAAAAATGAGGAAAATGGGTTAAGTGACCTAGAAATAGGTTAAGTGACCTAGAAATGGATTAAGTGACCTAGAAGATGGAGAGTATAAATAAGAGGCAAGGATCTCTTATTTCAGATCACACTTGAGAATATTGAAGATATATAGGTGAATGAGGTAACCAAAGGATATCTAAGCCGAATTTCAAAGGGAAGGTGAAGAAAAGAGAGTCGGAATTCAAGGGAGGATAAATTATTTTCATGATGCTTTCTAAGGTATGTTATTTACAGGTCATCTCACCATTTTCGAAATAAATTTTTTTCTATAATGATTCATACCATGAGAATGACATGCCATTGAGGAAACATATCCAATTATATGTGGTAAAAAATTCATCTTGTGGTTCGTTGTATTTTTGGAGATACACTCCGTGGAAAATAGGGTTTGTGGCTAGTCCTGAAACTAGTCTAAAACAGGTGTTTCGGGTAAAAACATCATAACTTCTTCATAACAGATCCAAATTTAGTGAAACCAATTGTGTTGGTTATATTACAGTATTTAGTATGTTGTGTAATGGTTTCATATCTATTCAACAAATATTCTGTGCGGGGGACGTTCTACAAGGTCGCTCTCTAGAATAAGCCAGAATTCAACAAGGTATGTCATTTTTGCTATAACTCCTTTTCTGAGAGGTTCCAAGTAGTGAAACCTGGAGTAATCGTATAAAAAACACTAAAGAACATTTTGTATCAGTTTCAGATATTTATTCATTACAGGTACAAAGTTATGATTATTTCAAGTTAGGGTTGTTGACTAATCCAAAACTAGTCATGGTTTAGACAAGCAGTTGATGAGTTGGCACATACATGAGGTGTATAGTTGATGATGTTGGTACATATTGATGAGTCATTGTCGACGATTAGTTGACACATGATTGTTATATACTTGGTACATGTTTGGATGCACTTGTTTATGGTACAAGTTGTTTGGCACAGGTTGGTGCATGGTTGATGCACTTGTTTATGGTACAGATTGATATATGTTGATGATTGTTGCCTCATCTCAGTTGGTGCTGAGGGTGTAAGATGAGTCTTTCATTATAGAGTTGGTACTCTTGTAGAGTTGTACTCTATTCAACTGTTGTTGAAAAACCCCAAGGATTGTAGTCTGTAATAAAAAGAAAATTGTACATACATCTTGTATTCTTTGTGTTCCTTGTGGTGATGACTTGTTGATGATATATTGGTAATATATGTTGTTGATATGTGTTGACATTTAACTGGTTATAAATGAAAACCAATGAGTAATGAAATAATGGTTTTGGGAAAAATAGCCCTACACTCTTCACCCCCCCTCTCAGTGTAGTCGATGTGTCCAACAAAATCAAGTGGTCCAAATATTGCAAGATATGCAAATATTCCATTCAGTTGAAGTGAGAATGCCTTAGTCTATTTAAGAGTGGAATTATGGGCTCTTAAGAATTGATAGAGCCTTAGGGAAGACTTACAAGAAACCCTGAAAGGTTTAAGTCCGGATTCAAATTGTATCCTCAAAGGAAATCAATGTTTCAAGATAGGGAGGTTCACAGTCATTGATCTTCATAGTGTGGCCAAGATAAATTCTGGTCTGTTGGAGCCAATTCTTTGTTTGTTGGAGGTATGGGAAGAGGATTAGAGTAGGATTCTTATGACGGGGGGAGTCTAAGGACCATAGATCTCCCAGGGATTTTCCTATGAGATCTCAACTATTATATTTCACATGAATCACTCTGAAGAGGAGGGATTACAATTTTTTAACTAGCGAGTTGATGTAAACCCCAAGACATATTATTTTTATTAGATGAGAAGAATATAGAATGTCCCATGGTCGGAGTGAGTGTGTTCGGAGTGGTCCAAGAAACCTAAATGGAAATTCCATCATAGGGAGGGACTCAGACGTGGATTTAATGGGTCCCACTCATGGTGGGTAGAATGGACGTATCAGGGAAGTATAATCTTCACATGGGTATATGTACCAAGGTATTTGTAGTCGTTGTAACCCTGAGTCTGAGGATCGTTGGATACCTGAGAACAATCCATCGAAGTAGTGCCATCAGAGAGGATGTCGACCCTGGTGCTTGAGTAGCCCAATGAGAATGAGTTTGAACAACTTCAAATCATTGTTATGAGGCTGAGAAGTTGTTCTAATTATATGATTGGGGGTGTCTAGGTCCCTAATAACCATAGATGATTTTAAGGGTTAAATTTCTGAAATGGGCTAATTTTCCATGGTTTTTCCCAAAAAACGATTCGCCAATTTCCATTTTTTCTAAAAACGATTTGCCCAAATTCCATAGAATAAAATTATTTCACCTTAAAATCACCAAAATCTTATAGAAACTATATAAAATCCTTAGAAATTTGAATATTTTTACAAATCTATCACCAAACATTTTACATTTTGCATATCAAGGACTAGTAAGATTAGTCTAGGTTTCTACATTTTAATATAAATTTCCATCCTTAAAATTATCCTTACTAATAACCATATCCAACTCTGTGGAGATTTTTTGTATTGAATTGCAAGAGTTTATATAGCATGTAATGTGATAAGAGAATTCTTCACATAGACATTGATGGACCAGAATACTCATCCTGAGAAGGAAAAAGGAGAAAAACAAACATCCCAATAGCCTAAGAGTGGATAGGGGGTCGGGTGTGTCACATAGTGATATCAAATAAGAGTTCAAACTCTAGGCTTGTATGGGTCACCAAGAACAATTAAGTTTGTTTAAAAATGATTGTTGATCGACAAAAATGCATGATATGATTTTGATTCATGTAATGGCTAACAATGTTTTTCTATTTCATCACATAGGATAGTGGAAGTGAGTGGTGCAGTGTAGCATGGAGGACGCATCACACTTTCATGAGGAATATGACAATAAGAGGGCTAGAGAGACCCCTCTAGATTTGGTAGCCACTATCAAAAGTTTGAAGGAAGATAATGAGAGACTTGTGAGAGCTTAAGTTGAACAGGAAGAGTTGAATGAAGTGTTACTACAGATATTTTTTGAGATTTAGAAGCATCTACAACAAGGCCATAGTAATGTAGAGTTGTAGAAATTAGAGAGGTTGAAAACCCCTTCAAATTCCCAAAAGCACGGAATATCCCATAGTGATATATGAAAGAGTTCTTTCAGGAGGAGGCATATAAATTCCAATAAAGGTAAATCTGGTGGGAGTATTTCCACAGAGTCATATAGCAGGAATATTTCTTTTGAAGWGTTTTCCAACAGTGACACTAGATCAATTATTCCTAAGAGGAAATAGAAGATACATTCACATAGTTCCCTAACTGAATAATACAAGAAGGCTAATCTACCTACCTTTGATGGAGAATTTAAGAAAGGAGAAGAAGTTGAGGCTCGGTTGTTGGGTTTAAAGAAGTATTTTCRGGTACACAATTACTTAGACAATACTAAGGCAAGGATTTCCATATTTAATTTGAATGGATGAGCTTCCATATGGTGGGAGGATCTCAAGGAGATCAAAGGAATGAAGGAAAGAAAATTGACCTAGAATAAGTTTGAAAAACACTTTTGAAATATATACTTATCAAAGAAGTATTATGATGATAAAATCAAGGAATTCCATGAGCATAAGTTAGGAAAACTTACTATGGATGCATAGTCTAAGAGATTTATTGAGTTGTAGAGGTATGTTACTTACCTCAAGGATGAGAAAGTAAGGATACAATGTTTTCTCAATGGATTTTCATAGTCCTACCAAGAAAAATTTGGATTTGACAAGCCCAAGACCTTGGAGGACACTATAAGGAAGACTAAGTGTTTCTATGATCAGTCTAAATATAAGCAAAAGCCTTCTAAGGAGTGGAAGAGAAAGGATAAGAGTGGATTCCAAAATAAAGGATTCAAATCTTTCCCATACAATAAGCCAAAGAGGGGTGCACAATTGGGTCAACCAAGCAGAAGTGTGCATCAATAAAACTTTCCATATCAGAGTGGAAATAAGCCAATAGAACGGGAAAGAGAATTAGAGCAGAGGAACCTAAGAAAGAACCTTTCAAATGTTGGGGATGTGGAGAACCACACATGTTGAGGGATTTCCCTCATAGGTAGCAAGACATTAAGAGAGTTTATCATATGTAGGAAGTTTCTACTATCAATGATGTGGCCATGAGTGTGCAAAGTATATATGTAGTTGTGGAGAATCGGCACGCAGACCACTAGGCTTCAGTAGTGACGATGGAAGGTATAAATTAAAAACAAATTGTTTCTATTTTGATTGACCCTGGATCTAACCTTAGTTATGTTTCACTCCAAGTTGTTGAAGCATGTGCCTTACATAATAAGAAGCATGTGAAGGCATGATTGGTCCAATTAGCCACCGAAACTAAGATAAAAGAAACATAAATGATAGAATCCTATCTATTTGAGATGAGATAACTACATACTCAAGAATCCTTGAACATCCTACCTTTGGTATCATATGATATACTTTTAGGTATGGATTAGCTAGCTTCCCACAAGAAAAAATTGAATTAGTATGAGAAGGTTTTGGAGGGCTAAGATGAAGAAGGAAGTACAAAAAAAATTCAAGGCATTTGGAAGTCAGTGTTAGTTAGAAAAATATCAACATTGCAGGTTCAGAAATTCAGTCGAAGAGGGCACTTCTTGTATGCGATACAAGTGCTTAATTTAGCAGAAGGAAAGGAGTTGAAGGTTAAAGATCACCTTGTGTTGTGGGAGTTTAAGGATGTATTTCCAGAGAAGGTATTTGGAATACCTCCCAAGAGAGATCTTGATTTTTTGATAGATCTTGTGCCTAGAGCAGTACCAGTGTCAATAGTACCCTACATGATGAGCATACCAGAATTGGTGGACATGAAGGTACAATCGAAGAAGATGTTGGATAAAGGTTACATCAGGCCAAGTGTGTCTCCATGGAGAGAACCAGACTTGTTTGTGAAGAAGAAGGATGGTACATTGAGACTATGTATTGACTATAAGTAGTTAAACAAGATGAACATTAAGAATAAGTATCCTTTTCCCAAGATTGATGATCCTTTTAACCAACTAAGGGGAGCTATAGTTTTCCCAAAGATTGATTTAATATCGAGATATCACCAAGTCAGAATCAAGGATGAGGACATTCAGAAGACAATCTTTAGAAAAAGGTATGGACACTATGAATTTGTAGTTGTACCATTAAGGTTTACAAATGCACCAACCACATTCATGTGCCTAATGAATAGTGTTCTTAGCAAATATAAAGGCAAGTTTGTTCCAATGTTTGCAGATGACATTTTGGTTTATTCCAAGACTAGAGGAGATCATGAAGAACATATTAGGATGGTGTTGCAGGTGTTGAGAGAGCACCAATTGTATGTTAAGTTCAACAAGTGTGATTTCTTTCAAAAATAAATCTAGTATTTACGCCACGTAGTTTTAGCAAAAGGAGTGGCAGCAGATCCCGAAAAGATCAAGGAAATCATGGATTGGCATGGCCCTCAAAATGTAACAGAGGTAAGGTCTTTCATGGGATTGGATGGTTATTATAGAAGGTTTATAAATAGATTTTCCAATATTTGTCAACCCATTACCTCATTACAAAGGAAAGGGAAGAAATTTGTATGCTCAGTAGAGTGTGAAGCCAACTTTTAATAGTGAAGCATCTTTTGACCAATTCCCCTATTTTAAAGATTGCATACCCTAAAAAATATTTCTTGGTTTGTATTGATGCTTTCAAAGAAGGAATTGGTGGAGTCCATATGCAAGAGGGATAAGTGGTCATATATGAATCACGAAAATCAAATGATCATGATCAGAAGTATGTCACTCACGATCTGAAGCTAGCAGCAATTGTGCATGCATTGAAGATGTGGAGGAATTACTTGCTCGGAAGGAGGTTTTTATTGATAACATACCATTGTGGTCTAGAGTATTTGTTTGACCAGCTAAGGTTAAATGATAGACATGTCATATGGATGACACTGATCAAAGAATTTGATTTTGAAATCAAGCACATAAAGGGAAAGTAAAATAAAGTGGCAGATGCACTTAGTCGGAGTGTGTAGACTATACATTTAGCAATAGAAAGTGTAGTAGAGTATAACATCCAACGAAGGATCAAATCCCTCTCACAAGAAGATGATTTCTTCAATCAGATAAAAGAAGAATTGCGGCAGGAACCTAGAGAGAGAAAAATCTGAAGGCTATCAAATTACAATTGATAAACTATTGTTGTATAATAACAGGTTATATGTGCCAAGGTAAACATACCTAAAGAGATTGATTACATGGATGAGTTCCATAGGAGACCCTATGTAGGCCATCCTGGTTACAAGAAAATGGTAACAATAGTGAGGAAATTATATTATTTTCCTAGGATGAAGTAAGACATTGCAAAGTACATTGCCAAGTGTCAAGAGTGTCAACAAGTGAAAGTTACACACAAGCATCTTGTAAGTTTATTTCAACCTTTTCCAATTCCAGAATGGAAATGGGAGACTATCTCCATGGATTTCATTACTAGTCTACCAAGGAAAGTTAAGAAACATGATGCAATCATGGTGGTAGTAGATAAGTTGAGCAAGGAATTTCACTTCATCCCTATCAAATCTACTTTTAAGGCCATAGATGTTGCAAATATTTTTGTGAAGGAAACTTTTAGGTTGCATGGTCTACCCAAGACCATAATCTCGGATAGAGATGATAATTTTACCTCAAGTTTTTGGAAGAGTCTGTTTTCAGGCTTGGAAACATAGTTGGAATTTGGCACGACCTACCATTCCCAGACACATGGTCAAACTGAAAGAGTGAACAAAATATTAGAGGACATGTTGAGGATGCATGCTATTCATCATCCCAAACAATAGGAAGAATACCTACCTCTAGTGGACTTCTCCTATAACAATGGTTATAACGAATCATCCAAGATGAGCCCATATGAGGTTCAATATGGAATGAAATGTAGATTTCCAATTAGTTGGGACAATCCAATGGAAAATATCACACTTGGACCCGAGTTGTTAAAAGAAATGGAACAAGAAATGATTAAGATAAGGCAAGATTTAAAAACATCCCAAGATAGGAAAAAGAGCTATGAAGGCAGCAAGAGAATTCATAAAGAGTTCAAGGTGGGAGATCACATGTATCTGAGAGTGAAACCCAAAAGAAGGTCCCCGAGGAAAGAGTGGGACCAATAACATACAAACTTGTTTTTTCACCTACTATTAAATCACATAATGTGTTTCTTATGTCCTTTAAAGAGATATGTTCATGATTCTAATCATGTTATTGATTGGATGATGATACAGGTGGAACCATATGGAGAATTCCAGTCTAAACCTTAATGCATCTTGGATAGGCGAGAAACAATACTTTGGAACCAAGCCATTGGGTATGCCAAGGTGCAATGGAAGCACTTTGGAGCAGATGAGGCTACCTTGGAGCTGGAGGATGCCATGAGATTAGCATACCCACTTTTTTTTTCTAATGGGAAGCCCAAGGGACTGAGATCAGTGAAGGGACACATTCCTTGGGTTAGGTAGCTCAAGAGGAAGAGAGATGGTGGAACATCGAGATAGTTGTAGGAGAATACTATTGGGTTGTGGGATTTTTGAGCTATGAGCGGACAGTGAGAGACCACCCTCTTTTGTGGATTACTAGCCTCAGCTCGAGGGTGACTTGTTGTTGAGATTTGGAACAAAAAGTCTATGGTTGGGTGGAACATCTATCCCAAGAAGATAGTTACACAATAGAATTAAAAGCTAAGTATTTTATCTGTTATGTGTTGTATTTATGAGTTCAATTGTTGTGTTGTTACTCTGTGTATCTGAGAAGGATTTATATGTTTTTGTGTTGAATTATTAAACTGCATTTTATGTTCATTTTAGCATGTTGTAGATGCTTCAAATTAATGGTATCAATTGTAGTTAAATATGGTTGTAATTTGTAGCTATTAAGCTATAGGAAATTAATTAGCATTAAATTTTTATTTTTATGAGTTTCCCACACGTAATGCACCTCAGTTGGGTTGGGAGACATTAGACTCTCAAGCCTATTCTTTCTTTAGTCATCTTTCCAAAATAATTTGGGTTCTTGGAAGGGAAGTTTATACATTATGCAGTGGTAGTAGCATGGGAATGCATTCATACAATCAAAGTTAAGAAGTTTTCATCCATGGTTACAAAAATAGATTTGTCTAAATCCTATGACCGTACTTGTTGGATTTATATTATATCTGTATTGATACAGGTGGATTTTTCGATACAGATGGTAAAATAGATCATGGAGTTCATTACTTCAATATATTTCTTTGTCTTGATAAATGGCTCAACCTCCCCTTTCTTTGTTTCGTCTAGAGGGTTGCATCAGGGTTTCCTTCTCTCTCCCTACCTCTTTCTATTGACCATAAAAGGTTTAAGAAAAGCGATTAAAACGTCAATATTTACTCAGAAATTAAAAGACAATGAGTTTGGGGAAGGAGTGCATGTTATGCACTTAATATTTGTAGATGGTTTACTTATGTTTTCCAATGGATCAATGCTAGAAGGAATTCGGTCATTAGCAGAGATTCTTTCACTTTTTGGTAGAGTCGCGAGGATGGAGATAAGTGTATAAAATCTGACATGTTATTATAATGCTACGGAGGAAGGAATTTAATAGAATTTACAATCCCAATTTTAGTACAATCGTTGGATTTGAGCAAGGGGCTGAAATATCTAGGGTATTCCATAACACCAAATGCTTACAAGAAGTAGGATTGGAGGTGGTTGATCGGTCAAGTGGAAAAACAAATTAACTTCTGGTGTCATAGGTGACTCTCTTGGGGGGGGGGAGGACTAATTCTGGTAAAATTAGTATTAGAGGCTATCCCCATTTATTGGCTTACTCTAGAACATATTCTGAACAGGGTTTTGAAAAATATTCGTAAGTTATTTTTCAACTTCCTTTGGCAAGGTAAGGACACGAAAATTTTTCATTGGGATCAGTGGTAGTCCCTGGATAAGACAAAAGGAGTTGGAGGTCGGGGGGATCAAATATATACATGCATTTGGGTTGACATTAGTTGCAAAGTCGATTTAGAATATGCTTATCAAAGAAATTTTATGGAAGAATATATTGGTTCAAAATTATTTGGCTCTGGATTCATTATTGGGATGGATTTGAAAATCAAATAGAATATATAGAGGATCATTACACTGGAAGGATCTCTATAATTCCTTCCCAGTGATGGATTCTTTATTATCCTCAAAGATAAGAGATGGTTCATCAGCTCGCATCAGGGAAGATTCCATAGTGGGTTGTGGCAGGGATTCTTTCCTCCCTCTGGATTTGATAGCACATCTTAAGGAAAGGAGGATATGCCATATTTCACAAATTGTTGATCCCAATGGTACTAACATTTGGTCATGGGGCTAGAGATATGTTGGGTCCTTACAACTAAAAGGAGAATGGATTTTCACTTGGATGCAATACATTACTACTCTTCAAAATGCTCACATTTAAATCAAAGAGGAGATTGATAGCCTAATCTAGTCCGACAATGAGGAGGAGGGAAAGTACATTGTTAATCTAGGATACATTAGTATCAAGAAAGATGGTGGTAATGGATCTTGATGGTGGTGTTGCTGGATTTGAAAATTCAGTGCTCCACTAAAGCGTAGGATTTTTATGTGGATCGTTTTGAGTAACAAAGTGGTAACATGGGATTACTTCCAAAAGTTTCATTTCTAGGGTCTTGGATTATGTTTCCTATTTGGTTGGGATTCAGAGGATGTTAAGCATTTATTCCGCAGATGCACTTTCACTTCATAGATGTGGAAGGAGTTCAAAATCTAGTTAGATATGAAGAATTTGTGGCAAGGAACTTCGGTGGAAGATTGTCTTCATAATTGGTTTAGGAGGCCAGACTTAAAGGCCTTACATTGCTTTCCTTTTCTAATACCATGGGGGGTATGGTTGTCTCACAATGCATGCATATTCTAGAACAAATGAGTCTTGACATTCAAAACCTTTGCACAAATCGCGTTACTCTTTCAATTCTATAAAGAAGAGTTAAAAACTTGGGTGTCAAGGGTAGTTGGTGAACTAGTGATTAATAAGTGCACTCGTTGGGGATACTTCGATGGAACCTGCCAAGGACCCAATTGTTGGTCTGGGATGGGAGGTATACTATATATGAATGACTCTTACTACATAGCATTTAAATCTTTCTATGGTGAAGGGACCAACAATCAAGCTAATAGCATTAAAATATCTACTCGAATTGGTGATAGAGACGGGGGTTTGAGATATCTAAGACTTTGGCTATTCTTCCTTGGTAGTAAATTAGATGTTAGATACATAGGCTCCACATAATATTTATCTACAAGGGATAAGCTCACAACTAAAAGAGATTGTGGGGGTTTTTAACAATTTGAGGATTATGCACATCTTCAGAGAGTTAAACAAGTTAGCGGACCATGTTTCCAACGAAGGTTTGGAGTTACAAGTGGGCATGATGTGTTTTATCACCTCCAAAGACAACTCAATGATCGAGAAGAGGGAACAACTCCAATAACATTAAGATGCAAAACTAAACTTTTGAAGTAGTCTATAGATAATATTTTAAAAAGATTGTGGATGAGATAAAATTTTGATATGTTGGCAAGAGAGAAATAAAGGGAATTATGATAACACATTAGATGAAGAGCGGTAGAAGTAATATCATTTTGTATTCCAATCTACAGGAAAACATCGGAAGGTGCTTCAGCACATAAGGATTGCATCTTTTATATTCCTTTTTGGAATGTTAATTCTTTCTTTGGAAAAAACATATATAATTGTAGTGAATACAACTCAGTATGGGAGGGATGTTATGGGAAGGATGTATAACATAGCTCATTAAAATAATAGTAAAAAATACACAAAATAAGAAATTAATATTAAATTAATATTAAATTAATAAAAACCATTAAAATATATATAAATAAATAAACACATATAAACAACTAGGCTCAACTAATCAATCTCCACGGTAATCAAAACAAGTATATAGTACCACCAACATAGATCCATCTTAACCCGGGATCTATTAAGATAAAAAATGTTTTCACCTAGAGAAATTGGATCCTTCTAGGTGCTTGATAGGTTAAGTTGGATCTATGTTGGTTTTAAAAAATATTGATTTATTTTATTGGGCTTAGCTGTTCATGTAACACAACCGATTAAAATAATAACTAACATCTACTTCCATGTTGATATATATAATTTTTTATTATTATTTTAATGCTTCACCACATAAGGATTGTATCTTTTATTTTCTAAAAAAGATAGTTAGTTCTAAAAAAATATTAATTTATTTTATTGCCATGTTCATGCAACATAACACATTAAAATAACAATAAAACTTTAAAATAATAATAATAATAATAATAATAAAAGAAAAATTATGTCCACTCCATATATCCATCATAAGGAGCATAGATCCATCATAACCCAGGATCTATCAAGTGTCTTTAATATTAATGTATTAAAAGAGTTTATATATATTATTATTATTTTAATGTGTTAWGTTACATGAGAATCTCTTCCATACTCGACTAGAGATCCATCTTGACTCCAAATCTATCAAGTACAAACCTTTTATAGAGTGCAAAACTTGAGGAAAGGTTAGAGATTTGYACATGATATTAGATCCCTCTTAGTGCTTGATAGATCTGGAGTTAAGATGGATCTATGTTAAGAATGGATCCAGAGTTAAGATGGATTTGATCGGGTATGTGTGTGTGTGTGGAGTCTACATAAATTATTATTATTATTATTATTATTATTATTTTACAACTACCCTTTCCACTTCTATTAACAAGTTCTAYGTATCATGTAAAAAGAATAATAGAACAAGCATGGTATGATAAAGAATGTAAAATTTCTAGGAAAGCCATTAGGGATGCTTCTAATAAATCCTTAAAACTTGATAAGATCAATAAGTACAAATCCTTAATTAAAAGGAAAAAAATGTATTATATAAAAGGCAAAAACAACTTTCACAACTATCTAAGCTGGATTCTAAGAAGTTCTAAGAAGTGCTAGAGCCAAATTCTAAACCGCAATACTAAAGAAATAAGAAGTGCTAGAGCCAAATTCTAAACCGCAATACTAAAGAAAATAATACGATTCCCTTAAGGGACTATAATTCCTACCTTAAAAGTATTTACGAGTTCCCTAATTCCATGGACACCATTCCTATTGTCCCTACAGAGGATGAAGTTTTTTCTTTAGATGACATAGAGTTCGGAGTTAAGTCGCTTGCAAATGGGAAAGCTAAGGACATTGAAGGATACCAAGCTGAATTTTTTAAAATCGAAGGGCCTATCCTTATCCCTCACATATACAAGCTCTTCAATTTAGCAGTCAAGTAGGGCTTCCCTAAACCCCGTGTAGGGTTTCCCTAAACCCCGGACGCAAAGCCTCATTGTTCCTATTTTTAAAAATGGGGATAGAAACATTCCCTCTAATTATAGGACCATTATAATTAGCCTGATTTTAGCGAAGCTTTATGGAATTATTTTGGAAAAGAAGATTAACCTTTGGCTAGAAAGTCACGGTAAAAGAGAGCTAAAGGTTAGGCCGGGTCTAGGAGGTATCATTCAACTGTGGACCATCTTGTTACCTTTAGGATGAGAGGAGTTCCACAATACTAAAATCAATATTTTTTGTTGTTTTGTTGACTTTAGAAAATCTTTTGACATGGTTCCTAGGAAAAAACCTTTGGAATAGGTTGGAAGAGATAGAAGTGTCTCTCGAGTTGAGGGTTGTTGCAATAAGGATGTATGATAACGTTATTGCTAAGTTTAAAAACACTGAGGGCTACTCGAAAGAGATACTCGTAAGACTAAGGTCATGATTATTAAATCCAATAAGATTACTTATGATACCTTCGTATATGACAACAACAACTTGGAGGAAGTGACTTCATACAAATATCTTGGAAATGATATTCACCACAAGATCAACTGGAATTATAGCATTGAGAAAAGGATTATTGGGGGATGGAAAGTTTATTATGGGCTTGAAAACAATTGTAAATAAACCGATCTTTGGAGTTGGGATAAGAAGAAACAATTCTTTGAGACTCTTGTTACACCTGTTATTCTTTATGGATGTGAATTCTGGGGTTGTAGTATCTCTCGTGAATCCTAGAGAAAGATAGAGCAAATACAAAAGAATTTTATAACCTATAATCTCAAAATTAAAGGAAATACTCCCTATCCCATCCTCTTCTTAGAAACAAGCATCTCCCCTATTAAGAGCAAGGCTATGACTAGATACCTAATGTATAAAAACAAGTTAAACAACTTGGAAGACAAGAGCCTTCCTAAAATTGCTTCAAATTTGAGTAGTAACCACCATCGACTCAAGCTAGGATGGAATAAAGATGCCCGGTCTTGGCTAAACTATTGGGGAATCATTATTATTATTATTATTTTAACATCTCCACTATTGGGGAATCATGGAAGACGCCATTTTAATCATTATTATTATTTTAACATCTCCCCCATACTACGTTGAGCCTCTTTTGGCACGATTACTTTTTAATATATTTAAAAGATAAAATATTTTGGGTTAAAGCCACTCAAACCAATCACAAAAAAATAATAATAATAATAATAATATAATTTATAATATTAATATATTATAAAATATTTTTAATATATTATAAAATATGATGATGATGATTACCCTCTACTAAGACAGAATTGATCTATCAAACCTTATATTAGTTTAAATTTGTTTTGTTTCAATTAATATATTTTTTAATATATTAAAAAATATATTATTTTTATTAAACACCATCCTGAATTCATTTTAACTTGGGATTTATTAGGAGCATAAAAGAATCAAATCTATATACCCAACATTAAAATGAATATATAGAGATATATAACTTGCAAAAATAAGCACGCACATAGACATGTGCCAGTTTGAACTCTTACGAATCTACATGGCGTTACCAACAACTCCCAGTTCAATGGATCCTAATTTTATCTCAGCAAAATCACTGTGCGGAATCAAATGCATTTGGACACGTATTCAATGCAATCTTAGAGTCCAAAAATTTGTAGCGGTCTCTCTAATCAAAATATTTTTCCAGAAAGCATCATACAGACAGTATAATGATTTTATTGCTACGTTTTCTCGAGTACAAACTATTAAATACCAGTCGCGTCTTCGATTGCATGCACTTATACGCTAAAACAGGCGCTTGACGAACAATTATACTTGTGGAATACTGCTGACCAGTTTTATTATTTTTACCTTCGGAAGCCATGCAGAGGCCATCTCTTTGCATGCAGGTGCTAGTTATTATAATTACTAGAAGATTATCCAGGGGAACAGATATTAATAGAAGTCCAGATATCTCCATGCCACTAATTGAAACTGAAATTCACAGTGTATTTCTCGCCCTTGCTCTTTATTTAAAGTCTCGAATATTGAGCTTCTGATATTTGCTCGTAGGGTGCGTTCGGACATTGTAATGGCAATGGAAAGGAGTTATGTTGGTGCCATAATTCCCATTTTAGTTCTGTTTATCGCCGGGGCAACAAATTTCTATACCTGTTATGCTGTGCAGGCGACCTCTTCGTTTAGTCTTGCAAAGGATTGTGTGAAAGAATTAACGGGCTTATCTCCCTGCCTTGATTTCGTCACCAATGGCAAAATCAAGGAAGTCACTCCACAGTGTTGTTCTGCCCTTGACGCAACAGTGAAGTCCAACGTGATGTGCCTGTGCCTGCTCTTTACCAATAACAGTGACCCACTTGGATTTCCAATTAATCAAACACAGGCTCTCCTCCTCCCTACTCTCTGTGAACTCGTTGTGCCGCCTGTTAGCGCATGCC